>BMAW01053525.1:867352-924430 GCA_019974015.1 Nephila pilipes | reverse complement strand
TATATATATATATATATATATATATATATATATATACACAACACATATATATATAATTGCATAGAAATCCTCATTGTTTTTTTCTCTTTCAAATGCTTTTTTTTTACATTGAAATTGATAAAATAGTACATATTTGAGGACGGAAGTAGAAATTCCACTGGAGATTAACATTATGTTCAAAAAATCAAAATAGCCGACAGACGGGATTTTTTTTTTTTTTTTAACTTTTTATTTACGTCGCACTAGAAGCAACACGAGGGCTACCGACATATTTCGAGAGACCATCCCCCCGCTCCGCACATGGCCTTAGCCAACTACGGGCTAGGGCAGCCGACAGACGGGAAGCCTTACGGTTACCGTCTACCCGCCATTTTGATTTCGTGAACGTAATGCTAATCCTATGGAATTACTACTTTAACATCTTTACTATTTGATCTATATGGATGCAATAAAGTGCACCTGAAAGAGCAGAAAATAATGAATGCTTTTGTGGAATTACTTTTTTCCTCCAATTTTTAAAAATAATTTTCAAAGATCGGAAAGTTGTTTTTTTTTTTTAGTTTTTATTAACGTCACACTAGAAGCAACACGAGAGCTATAGGCGACGGACCTCGTAATTTTGAACCACGGTCAAGTGACGAGGACGACACCTGAGCTGGCACTCCCCTCTCCTAACATCCACACCACACCAACGGGAGGACTTTGGACCCCGACAGATTTAACGTGCATCATCCCCGGCTACACGGCGGGTCTTTGGCGGCCAAGGATCGAACCCACGACTTAACGAAAACCGCCGGCCGGGAGTCCACGATCTTGACAACTAGGCTACCGCGGCCACTCAAAGATCGGAAAACTCGCATTCGAATAATTAAAATAGGGGTAAAAATATTTTTAAAAATTGGGGGGGGGAGTAATTCCACAGAAGCATTCATTATTTTTTGCCTTTCAGATGCACTTTATTGCATTCGTATAAATCAAGTAGTAAAGATGTGAGTATTAAAATAGAATTTTCCCTAGGATCAACATAATGTCCACGAAATCGAAATGGCGGGTAGACGGGAGCTTTAAACAATTACAAAGATCTAAAAGATAACAAACTACAATTTTTGAAGTCGAAAGGAAATCCGATTGAACTTATTTTAAATTGAAATTGCTTTTCGGCTCGATTAGAAATAGCATTGTTCTAGAGATACATAAAGTGCCGACATTAATCATTATTCTGAACCATAGTCAAGAGACAGGGACCGTACAAAGACAGGGGCAGGGATAGAACAAAATCCTATAATAATGGATAACAGTCAATTCTCACGAAGTACTTCGTGAGAATTGACTGTTATCCATTAATATAGGATTTTGTTCTATTCTGTCGATTCTATTTTATCCAAAGAGTTCACGTTTTCATTTTTCAACGATGGTTGATGCAAATAGGTTAAGAGAATTAAGGTGAATTGAAACTTCTGGTTTTAAATACAACACTCTTCATAAATACAGTCGAGATGAGAGATTAAAAGAGAGAATAAGTTGAGTTTATGCCATAAGATCAAATGATATAAAGGAATTTCCCCCCCCCCCTTTCAAATACAGATTTATTTTTGATGTGTCTCTCTCTCCAGCTGTTAGCTATAAAAATAGTCCCTTTTCTATGTAGATTTATAAATTTAGATGTTAAATTCAAAAATTCTGAACATGCAAATATTATTCTTTAAACATTACATATTCGTTTTCAATGACGTAATGCAGGGAACATATATTTCTACTCGTTTTCACTTAAACACTTATATTTTATTATTTCTAGATGTTGTATACCTATTTTTATATCAAAATCCATCAATTTGGCGTATTAATATATATAAATCAGTTACTGCGAGAAATAATAAATATGACATTATAATGAATAAGAAAAACAACACCAAGAAAAGGTCGGATATTTAGCAATAAAATACAAGAGCAAAAAAAGTTTGAACTAATTGTTTACAATTAGAATAAACTTTATCCCGTCACTAATAATTATTTCAACGCTGAGTGAGTAACTGTAGAGTTTAATGGCGCAAGAGCCAAAGCAGGCTATGCTGAACCAAACACTTGTTAAAATCAATCAGAAGAAAAAAAAATTAAAAATATGAATCAAACACATAGTATTTCAACGCTGAACTTTCTAAAGAAAATAAGTGATTTCTTGGAAGTGAAGCTGCGCGTATTATTTTATATGTAACAAATATGTATACGAAAAGTGTACACCCAAGATACAGTTTACATGTAAAAAATGTATGGCATACAACAGTAAATAAAAATCAATATATTTTAAATAAATAACTTTCAAAAAATGCATTTTAATATACCAACGAATTTCAATTAAAATATATAGTCAATGGCCGTGAATCTAGCGTTAAATTCTAAAAAAAGTAGACAAATTTTACAAATTAACTTCTACAGCATTTCACATCAACTTTACAAAAGCAAGAGGTACTGCATACGAAAAAGGCTTCACGCTAACCAGCTGTCGGTCACTGGCGTTTGGCACATGCGTAGTTCTTCTATAGCAGCGGCAATCTCGTTATTTAATACCTACACCTCGTATAACGTGCATCAGCTCGCTATACGAAGCATGGCACCAAGATTCGAACGAAACAACATCGGTCAAGGGTTCGTGACCACAACCAATCGGCTATCTCGACCGCCCCTGCTGCTCTACTACAGCTGACGATGGATTACAAGAACTTTCCTTTGATAAAATAGTTGACCTAATAATAACATATAGAATTTTAAAAAAAATTCAAAAGCAAAAATATTTCTTAATTCAACGAATATTGGCAACTAATCATTCAACGAATGTTAACATGAATGTAATGACGAAATCAAAGCGTTAAAAAAGTTCAAAATAAAAAAAAAAAAGCATTAAATTTATAATTTTATTGGCTGCAATTATTTGAAAAGCTGATCGAAAATACCAAATCAATTATTCTAAGAAACAACACAATAAAATGTATGTAATGGTATCTTAGAATTTTTGAAACAATGAACCAGAACATAATTTGAATGCCCATCTTTGGTTTATACATTTTTTCAGATATCTTCTAAATGGTAATTTTGTGCTTTAATGGTTTCAGTTTAATAAACATACAGTATACTTTAAATATAAATCAATTTTCAAAATATATGTATCCATTCATGCACCGCAACTTCAGTTTATACTGCTGTTTCGCAAGTCTGTCCATATTTAATGAAAATAAAAATTTCATCATTTAATAATTTTCACTTTATTAGTTTGCTATCTCTGATCAAATACGGTAGTAAACTGTAAATAAAATGTTTCAGATTTTTTTTTCTTTTGATAAAATCAAATGATTTTGTAGAACGAATGTTGGGTTATTCATATCCCAGGAGAAATTTATTAAGAATTTTCAATAATTAATATTCGTGAGATAATACTTGAAAGAATTATATAATAGTACTTCTCAAGAAGTACTACTCTAACTTCAAATGTCCTGGTAGAGAGGAAATTTACTTTTAATTATTTCCATGGTGTTTTAACCTCATAAAGACATTTTGATAAAATATTTAATAATTCGATAAAAATTCAATTATATCCAAAAAAAATAATTATTTTCACTTTCCAAAGATAAAAAGACTATTTAAAGTTTAATACAAATTTACTAATCTAAGAGTTACCTTTTCTCTCTGTTTCATAAAATCTTAATTGTATTAAATATATCTTTCCAGATAGTCATTTAAATCTGAGGTTTTTAACTTTTTGATGTAGTATTGTCTGCGAATAACTATTATTTAATAAGTAATATATATAAAAAATATTTCTTTAAAATTTGTAAATAAAATTATTTTTATCGAATGTGAAACCCTTTTTAGACAAATAGTATTTTTTTTCTAAGATTATCTTTCTCATTTTTATTCCATGCAATTTTTGAGGTTTTAATGAAATTAATGATCATTTAAATAGTACAGAACATTTTTTTAAAATTATATTGAATTTATTCTGCTGCGATGAGATTAACGGAAATTATTGAAAATGACCCCTTTTCTTGCAAAATAAACTAAACCCGAAAAAATGTACTAAAATAAGAAGAAAAATATAGAAGACACAAGGATTACTGCGGTGAGTCTCAACAGTGTTCGAGAAGGGACCACCATTAACACTAGATGAACGGAACCCGTCAATTTGGTGACAAAGACAGATATTGGTTTTGATGATAAAATACAGCGAACGTACATTTTTATTTCTTTTCTTTTCTTTTAAACATCTACATTTTATTATTTCTAGATGTTGTTTATCTATTTTTATGAAAATCCATCAATTTGACAGGCTAATTTGTTCAATTAATTATTGCTAGATAACAAAAACGAAATAACAATGAATAAAGGGGGGGGACAAGTAAATGACGGCTGATTTGCAATAAATACATGAGCAAACAAGTTTGAACTAGTTGTTTACCAATTAGAGAAAATCTTATATCACAAATAATCATTTCAACGATGAACTAAGCAGAAAAAAAATGATTTTTGGAAGTGAAGCTGCTCTTTATGTTTTATATATAACAAGTATGTATGCGAAAAGTGTACATCCAAGATAGAATTAATACGTAAAAATTGCATTAAAGACAACAGTAAATAAAATTCTATAGATTTTAAATAAACGATTCACAAAAAAAATTGCAATTTAACGTACGCGTCAAAAAGACGGATTGATGTAAAGTAGGTATATGTAGTCATTACCGGGAAATCTAGTGTTGAGGGTGAAATGTAGTTGAACCTACATTTCAGAAGATTTTCTTGTGCAAAAAAATTGTTGAAAACTTTGAAGTATATTTTTTAATGATATATAAGCAAGGTGTATTAAGTTCTTTATGAAGTTTGCGGCTATTGAAAAGCCACAAAGCGCTGTCGACATTTCTTGAATGACTTGTTGACGAATGCACCTCTTAACTGCAATTAGAATACATGATAGGACTCAATCACCGATATCTTCTCACGTATACTTTATTACCCAATAAAACGATGAATTAAGCTGAAACGTGATTGAACTTAAATATCAGAACATAAACTTTTTAGAAATCACATGCATATTGGATTGTGCTTGTTTGTTAAACTCGCACTGAGAAGCAACACGAGAGCTATTGGCGACGGACCGCATAATTTTGAACCTCAGTCAAGTGATAAGACGACACCCGAGTTGGTATTTCCATCTCCAAACTTTTACACTCTTCTTTCGGAAGGACTTGCGACCTCGACCAGATGAAAGATACATTGGCCCCGTTACACGGCGAGTCTTCAGCGGCATCAGGGCTTGAACCCACGACTCGGCGGAAACAACGCCAACCACGAGTTTGGAACCATGACCGCTAGGCTACCGCTGCCATACAAGCATCTAAGAGGAATTTTATTACTACATCAAAGAATAAATTTACCTGAAGGAGATCTTCTCTCGTCTTGAACGTGTTAAGCAAAACATTCTTGCCATTGTCGAAACGAGTCACAGATACGTGCAATCGGCCATCACAATACAGGTGGGCATCTTCGGGAAGCATGGCATCCATACTATCGTACAATATCTGCATGATATTCAGATCTGGAGACATGGGTCCGAGGATCCCACTTCTGACTTTCATTGAGACATCGAAAACATATTTCGCACAAATATCTGGAGAGAAAAAAAAACATGATTAGGCACATTTTTAATGTAAAGTGCAGTTATCAAAAAAAGTAAATAATTTTCAATTGATTTCATTTATAATGTGTAAGCAAGGGTGTCAAGAGAAATTTTTCATGGGGGAGGGGTCTCTCTCTTCCCCTAATATCTCAAAATTAAATTTAAATTTCATTGCTTATATTCAAGGAGAAAGAATATTCATGAGGAGTATGGGATTTTGAATACTAAATTTTTCTGAAAAAAAATTTAAAAAATTCAGTATAAAAAGTTTGCTTTAAAATTTCAGTTTCAAGCAACCCTTATGGGGGAGTAACCCCTCCCCCATATCCCTCCCCTTTCGCTGCGCTACTGAACGTAAGGAATCCTTTTCAAGAAATTAAAATTCAAAAGGATTATCGAATACATATTACATCTCCATACAAATGTCTTTATGTTTCCTACAACAATATTTTTAAAAAAATTTACTTAAAATATCAAATATGAAGCCTTTATTTAGATTTTACTTTATTTCCTATTACCCATTAAAATCTTTTCAATAACAAGGAACACCAAGATAAAAATTATTCATAATTTTTAATTTGCAAAGGTTTGCAACCAATGTTAGTAGAATGATTGTTTTAAATGTGATAATGAATTAAGAAGGATTTATATAGCACTGTTTATATAAACTGTACGAAATCTGAAGATAAAACTATGGCAAAAATTATCAACACACAAATTTTAATTTGTACAAATATAAAAAGTGAATTATCATATATTTATATTTGAGATGTATCATGTGATAATTGTATAGAGACTTCTAATTAAAAATATCAATTCATTAAGGTTGTAAAAAAAGGAATCACTTACTAATGATACATTGACTTAAAACACATGTAAAAAATATTGGAAACAGAGAGCAAATCAGAATATTTCTCTCAGTTTACCTGCGAAATTGTCTGTTGAAAATACCTTTGATATCTTTTCCAAGTCTTTATTTATTATTATTATTATTATTTTGCGGTAATAATAAATTATACAAAATTTACGGAAACTGAAGAAAAATATCTTTTTATCAGTAAATCAATAATTTTCCCTTTATGAAGGTACCTGATTCTAAAATCGCATAAAATAAAAATAATAAATCGTCTTTTCAAAGTATCTATGGTCGGAGAAATAAAAGATTATTATAAATAAATTTCTCATTGTAAGAAAAATACATCAAACGCTCATAGTATAGACGAAGTTATAAACTGATGAAAAAAATTTTTAAAGTGGTTTAATTTATTTCGAATTAGCTTGGTTTTGGAGGTTTAGTTTTTATTAACGTCGCACCAGAAGCAACACGAGGGCTATTAGCGACGGACCTCGAAATTTTGAACCTCGGTCAAGTGACGAAGACACCTCAGCCGGCACCTCCCTCTTCTAACTTCCACACCAGGACCTTAGGCAATAACAGATTTAATGTGCATCAGCCCTGGCTACACGGAGGGTCTTTAGCGGCCAAGACTCGAACCCGCGACTGAATGAAAACCGCCGGCCAAGAATCCGAAACCATGACCACTAGGCTACCGCGGCCACTTCGTTTTAGAGGTATAGGAAGGCTATTGGCAGCGAAAACGATCGTTGGCGTAATTGGAAACCAAACCTACATAAAGAAATTAGAGAGGCGCCACTAGATTAAAATGCCTCGTTTTAAAATATAAAGGAACAGGAAACTAATTAAATCTCAACAAAACTGAAACAATTAATCCATATTTCAAAGGCAAAATTAATTAGATCACGTTTTCAAAAAAAAAAAAAAAAGCCTTTAAAAGATCCTGATTGAAAAGATATATAAATACTTGTGAAAACTGTAAATGAGGATATAGAAACATTTTTCGACAGAATATATTTTCTCTAGGAAAAAACCTATATACATATTCAATATATTTTCATTCATGTCTGATTTAAAGAAAAGGTGCATTCATTTACGCAATATAATTCTAAAAAAATAATACAGTTCAATAAATGCGAGTTATTTTAAATATTATAGAACAATAAATAGTAAAACATGAAATTTTCAATAATCAATAGGCTTTCTGTAATTCCTTTTGATTCTGAACCTATGCTAAATGCTTCATAGAAAATGCATTTAACAATATACCGTTTCAGAAAACGTGTAAAAACATTATTATCGCTCGAAAGTCAGCACTTCCTAGAAAAATAGGATGTCATAAAATTGAAATAAGATGTCATCATTTATGATGTACATGCTTGTTTATAAGGATTTTGTAACAGCCGATAAAAAAAAATTTTTTTTTTCTTCAAAGATGCGTTTGAAAGGTTACTGAACTTCTTTTTATAGATAAGACGCGGCATCATCCAGATAGAAATAAATATATTACGCTTTTTATCTGCGAAACATTATTATCATCGAGAAGGAAGTACTGTACATATAATTAATATTTTTAAATTCAAAACATTTTTTATTTTTGTATTATTATATTATGTCTAACTTCTAGTTTGATTATTTATTAGCGTCACACGCAGAAACAACACGTGAACTGTTGCAATGAACTCGCAATTCTGAACCACAGTTAAGTAAAGAGGACGACAACAACCGAGCTGGCACCCCTATCTCCTACCTTCCACATCTCACCAACGTGTGGACTATAAGCCTCAACATATATCACGAACATCAGTCCTTCTACACGACTGATCTTTAGAGGAATCAGATATCGAGCATATGAGATCGTAAGCATGACCACTCGGCCTACTTCGTCTATCTTCGCCGTATGTCAAAACTCAGAAATAATTAATATATGCTTTCGAATTTACATAAATTTTTCTGTTGGGTATACGGTAAGATTATTAGTTGGATTAATTAGGACCAGACTAAATCTAGGTTATCCAAAGAATGGGACTAGATATACTTACAGAAAATCATCTTTACATTGAAAATAATCGAGTATGAATTCTATTTACAGAAAATAAAAATATCTACTTTGTGAACACACATAAAATGTGCACTTAATGTTGTTTTTTCATTTCCCATTTAGGCAATACTGCACTGTGTACCATTTGTCTCAAGTAAGAAAATTTACAATGAAGGTTTTATTAACTTTGCACAAAATATTTTCAATTGCCCTTCCTCTTACATACATTTCATACATTCACGGATACTAGAAGATTTCAGTATAGAAAATAATTTTTTCAAAATTAGTGAATAAAGTAAATAATTGCGAGGACAATTTACTGATCACATTTCTCAAACCTGAAAAAAGAAAAAAAAATCGTGTAGACCGTATCGGATTATCTAAAAATTCGAGGTATCGGGGTTCGATTTATCGATATTCTATCCGTACTTGAAAATACTGTCGCATCATATATACATCACAGATTTAGCGCCATCTAATTACAGTTTGCTTCTCTCCTTCCAAAATTATTTGAACGGAAAAGAATTCCAAAATGAAACCGGTATAAACCGAGAACTGCTCGAGTTTTTCCATCTCTAAATGCGAGTCCTTTTACAAAAATGGAATCCCACAAATTACCATCCCACTGGGAAGAAGTTATTAGTACAGATGGTTGTAATACTGATCAGTAAATAGCAATAAATGGGTTGGAAAAAAAGTTATTTTGAAAACAAACAAACTACTAATTAGAGAAGAATTCGAAACAGAATTCTTTTTTGGAGAAATTTTTAGAATCTGTAATGGGTGACACAGATTGCGTGTGGAGGAGGTGCCTAGAGAGAGAATTCTTGGTAGGGTACACAGACTGAAAACATTTTAGAATCACTAATATACATCACTACTTTTTTTAGAACAACATAATTCGTGTGTGTGTGAGAGAGAGAGAGAATTATGTTACCAATTCAAATTTTACTGGAAGTGTATTTACTTGTAAATAGTGAAGAGAGAAATTTTATGACGCTTTAAAAAAAGTTCACACTTTAATGTATAGCGGGATTTTTTTTAATGTTAATGAAGAATCGTCATCAATTCCATGCAAAGCTGAGAAGCATTATTTGAAGAAGTTATGATAGAAAAGTATTTTATTGACACTTACTATCAGTTAATGTAATGCAATGACATAGCTATTTTGAGACATGATTCGATAACTTTTCGCATGGTTTCAATCTGAAAAAAAAATAATCTTGCCAACGAATATTGATTAGGATGCTTCTTTTATGCAACTCCTATGTTGGATTTTATTGCTGTAATCATTCATTTTAATGAATACTTTATTATAAACGTCGCAAAAAAGTTTTGCGTTGCATGGTCTGGTTTTAAGCCTTGAGGAAAATGACATGGATTTTGAAAATCTTTATTTTATCGTTGTCATCGTTATAAATTGGCTATTTTTCGTTGTGAATTTTAAACTATTATTGGACTTTTTCTTGTGGTTTCTAAATCTTGGAGATAATGTAGTAGCCAAAATATGAGCTTCATATTGCTCCATCTCTGTTGGAATTGCGAAATTTCCCTTCCTCTTCTCGCCATCGTTGTATAAATATATTTCAGTCTTAATTAATATTAATCAAACAGAAGACTTAAACACATTCAATACAAAACATATTCAACACAAAATTTGATATTGTAATCGTACTTTTTATAACTCAAAAGATAATGATGAAAGCAAATTATTCAGTAAAACTGCATTTATAATTATTTCCCCTTAATTATATATTTTTATAATAATTTTCATTTTGAGAAGCTTGATTTCTCTAAATGCTTTTTCTAAAATTTGTCACATTTTTCACGACCATTTATATTACGCTCAAAAAAACAAAAACATCAAGTAACATGGTAATAACGAAATTAGTGTTGTATAGTTTAGTTCCATTCAGAATGTTGTATAGACTTAATTTTTTAAATTTTTTTCACGATTTCTAATAAAATTTTAGTGCGCAGACAGTTAACGTAAATTTTTTTCGGACTAATTTGCGAACAACATCCGCTATCAAGTTTAAAACAACCAAAATGGGGAGAAAAAATAACGAAGTTGATAAATGTGATCAAACTTTTGATAGCTGCAACCACAAAAAAATAATCATAAAATATGTAATTGAGTTGCCAAACATTTTTTTCGCAACACTTTCGAAAGAGAAGCGAATACAATGCATTGTTTGTAACCTGAAAAAATATATACTCAAATATCTTTTATCTGCCTACAAGTATTGAACTCAATTATTTACTTGTTTTTGATAGAAATTATTTACTTGTTTAATTTACTCCTTTTTATTGTTTACTTATCTTACTTTATCATAAATTTTATTCAATTATTTACTTGTGTTTTTCCGCCACTCTCAATTCATCAATTTAACAGTTCAGAACGAAGTAAAACAACATTTGGTAAAGCAAGAGGAAACGATAATTCCTGCTCCGATTCGCTTTCATGGAATCGACAGCTATTTTCTTGTTTTTTCATCTGATTCTATAAGTTTCGTTGTAATAACTTATTTCAATGTAAATTAGCATGCTCATAAAACATATGCTTATTATTCAGGCAATGTTTCTTTCAAATCTGAAAACATTTAATAAATACAGTTTTTATTTTAATGTATACACTTAAAAATCCATTTGGCATTAAAGTACAGAAATATGGAATTGATTTTGTAATGGGAAATTCTAATGAATTCTAACAGAATTAAACAATTTATTAAAATTTATTGTTTTCCATACTTTGTTGGAGCCGGAAAACAATACACTTCATTGAGACATAGTAATAAGTAAAATAGATGCAAACAAGACATAACTTTAAATTAGATTGCAATCATCAAATTTATGAATAGAATGTGGGAAAGTCCAACTGTAACATAATGCACAACATTCGCTTGACACAAAATCACACTAATCCATCGTCAATGATGCAAAAAACATTTTATGTCGAGCTGTTGAAGGTGACTTGAAACAATGTGCATGACATTCCATCTAGCATTTAATTTACTTTTAAATTTCTTTTCAGGAAACCAGCTGTTACTTCTATAGAGGAGGTATCTCGGTCTTCGATTTCGTTGATACTATTATTCCACCCATTGTCGTCTTGTATTAGTACCTCGACTAATCGGGGTAAACCGCCTTATTTAAATCCTATCTTCGGCATTTTCTCGCTTGTCGAAAATTTTTCTGCATCGAGTGTCCAACTGTCCAAGAAGTGTATTATCCAACTGTCAATAACAAATCACTTATAAATGTTTGTCTTTAACATAAATTATTTTAATTCTAGTACAATAGATAGGTGTGTTGTTCTTAAAATATTAATTCTGAAGCAATCAATTTAACTGTTGAAAAAAATCTGCAACTGGTTATGTCGTTGCAATTCAAAGACTGATTCGATTCTAACATTAAAGACACAAGAAATGAATAATAATAAAACATTCCGAGTTTCAATACTATTATTTTACTTCTCACAAAAGAACATATCTTTTATCAACGCGACCCAGTATCAATACAATGGGTTATTGGTGACGAATCTCAACACTTTGAATCTAAGTCGAACAATGAGAATGACACACGAGCCATTACAGCATTACGCGAGAACTTTAAAACCTTATTGAATTAAACATGCAACAACCCCATTATTCCAAACTAAGGCATTCTGCATAATCGAACTTCTAACCTTTGACCTATCATCCAACAGAACCAGAGTACCAACTGAATTAATCAAGCTACTGTGGTTAATAATAGAGCTAACTGAAAAATTTTGAAAATTTATTTCAAGAAACAAGTGGAATAAATTAAACATTCGACAGACGACAGTAAACATTTCGAAAATAATTTTTCAAAATAAAATGTTGGCGTAACAAAATACGAACGTAATAATTCATAACATTTATCCAACTGTCCATAACAAACAATAAATGAAATATGTTTCAAGATGATTGCGACTGAAAAAAAAAATAAAATACCATTAACTCTCATAAGATCGGAAATAAATAAATAAAGCATAGTATGAAAAATAGATCGTTTATATGGAAGTATATTTCATTAATAACCGTCACTCCTTTTAATTTTTAGTGTTCTTTGCATTATAAATATAACATCTCTCCCCCCCCCCCCCCTTCCCTTCACTAACCTCTTAAAATCCAAATCTATTCCGAAGCAGTACATTTAACGTCTTATCTGTTTCACAACGTTCTATTTTTTAACATTAAAAATTAATCAAGGTAAGATTAAGTTTTTCTGAGAGAAAAAAAGATTTCAATACACAATTTGCCTTGAACTCATTGTTTCCTTTTCAGAAATATGTAAATATTCAAAGTTAATGCTAAATATAAAAGTTTCTCATATTATAGTTAAAAAAATCATCAAAATATTTCTTACAATTAATAAGCTATATTTTTTCCAGTTACCATATTTGTTATAACGCTCGTTCCCTTTCATTGTCAATAGTTTTTCCGCTTACATTGAGTACCTTTAAAAAAAATGCTATCAAACTAGCATCACATCGGACGAGCACATTTGAATTGTTCAATAGTTTATGTATCCTCTCTCAAAACAAAATAGACTGAGTTCTGAAATAGATAGTTGTTCTAAGCTAAGGTTGGAGAATTAGGGGTTCCAGAGCAAATACAATATTTTGAAATGAAACTAAATTTTTCAGGAAAAAATATATAATCCTTCCATTTTCACAAATCCATACTTTCATAATTCTTTCAGCTTAATTTGCGGATGCTATTGTCAGCTGTAGTATTTTTTTTTTTTTTTTTTTTTTGTAAAATTGATACATATCTAACTTAACATCACCATGGTACGAGTATAAGATCTGTGTTTTCACCATCTTGAATACCTCGTCTCAAACGAGATATGAAAGTGCATTAGTTTTAAGTGAGTGTTTTAATTGGTACAATTGGGTCTTAAAATTCTAATTGTTGAAGAATTTTGAAATCATACACATAATAAAGTACATATAATAAAAAGAAAAAAAAAACGTAAGTTTTTAAGCTTCCTGAATTGAAGTTTCTATAACAAAAAGCATTTTTTTTACATAATAAATAACTATATACAACCAACAAATAATTGAGCTGTTGCTTAACATAGCGAAAAGATTCCTCTTTACAAAATGCGATAGTCGTCCATGTATAATTTTTTTAATGATTTCTCAATTACTTTAATTTAGAAAAATAATAATTTTACGAAGTGAATCCTTTACTTTGTTTTTAATTTTATAAGCTATTATACATACAAACGTTTGTAATACAAATTCGACAAAAAAAGAGGATTCATCTAGTGGATACAATCAACTAGATTCCTGCCATTAAGTCTAAGTATAATTAATATCGCCTTACAGACCTTATAGACTACTGACGATTTAATTTCTGCTGTGGTGCCTCATATTGGAAATCTAAATACATAATACACCAAGCGGGATAGTATAAAATTAGATTTCCTTTAACTTTTCAGTTTAATGGAATTGGCTACAGCATTAAGAATTCTTCAATTTTTCTGTAATTATTTCCCTTCTCTGGAAGGAAAGTTGGGGAAGAACGATTAATAAATGTATAAAATTTCTTCCATTTTTTCGTGTAAAATATCAGTCAAAAGCTAAAGTTTTAATAGTTAGATTGAAATTTTATTTATATCGAATCTTATGAAAAAATGTTCAGAAAAACATTACCATTTTCCAATAAAATTTTTATTTACATCGAATCTTATGAAAAATTGTTCAGAAAAACATTACCATTTTCCAATCAAGTTTTTTCTTCCGAAAATAAGCGCAATTCACCACTAGTAACTCAAAAGAGCCTAATAAATCTGGTAATGATTTTTTTTCTTTTTCTTTATTATTTTTAATGTGCAAATGGTACAAATAAATCTGAGGCAGACAAAGTTTCGAAAAAAAGAAAAGAAAAGAAAACTGATCGATTAACGTTAAGAAATTCCTAAAACCTGTTTACACTGCCATATAATTTACAAAATTCATTTCTCTGCAATTCTCATTTGAATATAGACATAACTTGTATCATTTACAAAGCATAATTCTTATGGTTACTCAATAGAATTCAATAACTTATTGTTTTTGAATCACGTGACTCTGCAACAGTTTGACCCCGTTGTCAGAAGTAACAGACCGGTGCCCTACTTCTCCTTCCTTGCTTTCTTGTTTAAGGCCACAAAAGTTTCTTTTTTACATCTACCTGATAACTTCCGGATTTTTACTTTCTTTACACTCCTCTAATATTATTCTTTAAATGCCATTTATAGTTTTTTTTTTATTTTCACGGTCTTTATTAACATTAAAAGTTAATCTATCTGTACTTTGCATTACGTAGAAAATAATTATTCACTCTTTGTAATGGAATAAAATTTGATTCTTTTTTTATTTTAATATTATTATTTTTCTACGGAATGTTATGAGTTGATAATGGTGGTAAAAATGAGGCCATTTATGACTTCCAGTGTTTGGTATTTTTTCCTCTTGCCATTACACAATGAGGATAAACTTTTAATACAATTGTGTGCAAGGTAGACTCGATTCCTCTTGGAATACTACAAAAATTGTCACGTTATGCTGCTTTGTGAAAAAAAGAAACAGTGCTAAAACATTGAATGCTTTAAAAAGAAATTGTATTTTACCAATAAATATTTTTAAGTTTTAAAATGCAAATTTCAAATACATTCAAATTCACCTTAAATATATCAAATTTTCATGAAATTCTTAAATGTATTCAAAATACAAATTAATAAAAGTATATGTTATTAAAAAAATTATATAATATTTGCGAGAGGGCAGAGCTATGTGCTATTTTTTTGATATTTAGAGCCATATTTGTCATCTGCAATAGCTGTGTTCCATAACTGACAGTCTGTTCGAACCGGAACATGCATGGTGTGGTGCCTTCAATTCGTTACGGACTAGTCCTGCATTTCTTAAACAGTGGGTGGCAACCCCAAAGTGAATCGCAAAGCGTAATGGAAATTTTAATTTAGAAACAAGAATTTGAAGAAACATTAAAATCACAATTTATATATTCATTATCTTTAATTTAATACACTACATTTCAAAAACGTTGTTTTTGTTACAAAAACCATTTTTGATTGTTATAAACGGTATTAATCACCTGTCAAAAAACCCAAGAATTTTATTTGATTTATCTTAAAACTTGTGTTTTCACAAAAATCCTTAACTGAATTCTGAATCGGAGAGCTACAACTAAATTTCTAATCATTTCTGAAAGGACATTCTGCTATCAATCAGTCTCTCATACTTATGTGTGAAATGACTCTCTCCTAAAAACAACTATAATACTCATTAAATCGAAATATCTTTTAGCTCTGAAAAGCGTATAAGATGCTTTTCGTAGAGCAGTGTCAAATATTGCACCAAAGTGTAATTCGTTAAACGGGGGGGGGGGGGGAACTCCTAAATGAAAAATAAACTGATTTTCTTTCATTAATTTTTGTACACTTGGAAACAAATTCTAAGACTACTTATTTTTATTTCTTTCGCGTATAATTTCAATTAAACATTTCATTATTTAAATTTTATTTCAATTATACATTTTATTCAAAAAAATTCATTAAAGATTGGTTAAGTTAATTTTTTATTGTAAAATGTAAGTATGACATAAAAATATACCAATTAATAATAAAAATTACGAAAATTTCATTTTTAATTTAACATTTTCATTAAAAAATTAAATTTAAATTTATTTATTTGTTAAAATTTTAAATTCGAAATTAAAATGTATTTTTTCATGCATGCTTATGATTAGGTGGGAAAGATGTCGTTCGAAATTTTTAAGAGTAAGTTAAAGTTAAAAAGATTAAGAACCATGTTACAAGTCAAAAAAGTATCGAGAAAAAAGTTATAATGTACCAGTAGCAACTTTTAATACGAAATGAATTTGCTTAAAAGACATTCAGAACTACTTGTTGAAACATACATTCGTTGATTTTGAGTATTAATAGAGCTTTTCAGTAAATTTAAGCGAGTATTGACCAGAGCACGCCCTAAATGCGACCTTAATTTACCTTGGACCATAAACACCCATTTAAATCTGTTCAACGCCCACAAGTATGTGGTATCAACCCCTTGAGAACCACTGGTTCAGGCTACAGTTCATTGGAAGCAAATATCTAAAATACACTTATAACGGATAAATAATACAGTGAAAGTAATGGGATCTAACGATTCGAAACTGTGTTCGAAATTCCACTATTTGTTAATTCCATATACCTTAAATGGACTGTTAATTCAACATCTATGATTGTGATTGTTCATTAACGTCGCACTGAAAAGCAGCACGAGGGCTACTGGCGACGGATCTCGTAATTTTGAACATCAGCCAAGTGACGAGGATGACACCTGAACTGGCACCTCCCTCACTCAAACTTCCACTTCACACCAAAAGAAGGATTTGGGGCGTTGACCAGATTTAACTTGCATCAGGTCTTTAGTGGCATCAGGACTCGAACTCACTGCTCGACGAAAACTAACCCTGGCCGCGAGTCCACGATCATGATTACTACGCTACAGCGGCTACTTAATTCAACATCTAAATTCAAAATAAAATTTATGACAACTTAAGGCCCACTTCTGCAGAGGATAATATTTCAACAAACAGTATTTATTTTTTTTAAAAAAAAAAAAAGTGTAAAAATATGAACTATTTAAACACTGAGTTGGTACTGTAACGTCGTGACCCCAAAATGTGTGGAATAAATCGGTAACGTGAAGGGATCACACAGCTCAAGTAAAAATAATTCTTTATTTTTCAAATGTGTGAATTATATTCTAGTTAGGCGTTTTCACCTGGTTTTTATTCGCACAAAATCACAAACACATATAGTTAAAATACCACAAATAACTAAATATCAAATGCAGTTCGATTTTAGTCCTAAAATCGCAAGAGCGGGAAATAGCCTCTAACTTCTAGCTAGAATCGCCTCTTTCGTTCTCCGTCAGGAATCTCCACTTTTCTTTTTCTCCCTTTTTAAATCCTCGGAAAGGGCTGTCTCCCGCCCCCCCTTTGATTTATTTTCATTTTTGAATGGACTATCCAATCACAAACAAATTCCGTGTTTGTCCCCCAACACCATTCGCTCTTATAGGCCAATAGCAGGTTTAACCCACGTGCAAGCAGATGTCGGACGTCAAACGGCTAGGCCCTAAATTCCCATATATATCAATGCCATTGGTTACAATACCTCACAAAGAGGATCCAACTCGGCCGCACCTGTGTATCAGAGTCAAGTGTTCATGAATGTAGTTAACCCCAGCTTTGGCTCATTTATTGCTTTTAAGCAATAAACTTATTATTATGACTTTGAATGGGAAGTTGGGAACGAAAACGGGAGTTCAATGCAAAAGTCTTTGTCAGGGATTATCTATAGCCTACGCTACAATACATACAACACTTCCTCTATAATCCTTGCGTTATTATGAGGGATTTCGTTGCCTGATTCCCAAAAGAGTACAGTATTTCATCGGGATAAAATTAAGAAATAATTACCTTTTCTTCTTTTTCCTTGTGAATAACTTTGTTCTTCCATTCAGTAAATTTATTTTTATATTTTAAACTGTTCCCATATTCAAGGTGAGAAATTTGACCATCTGATTAAATCAGACTTCCATCAAAATAATTATTCCCCCATTTATAAATTATTTGAATGCGTTTTTCATAAAATATTTTAACACAACAAATCCTTTACTCTAATTTACATTCAAATACCAATATAAAATTTAAATTCCGTCCAGCTACTATATCTATTTGCTATTTAACTATTTGCATATTCTTGTTGAAACTTGAAAAAAAAGGCCAATGAATGAATAAATAAATTTACTTATGTTACTTACAAAAAAACATACGAATAAAACACCTTTTCCTTTTTCTACTTATAACTTCTTTAAAATAACCAAAATTTTTACATCCTAGTGATGGATAGTAAAAATAGCCTAGTTTTATATTAGACTAGAAAGTGCAAGTAAAAATGCTAGAAATAACGTAAGTATTTAATCGACGAAATTTTGAATTTGAAACATAAATATCAAAACAACTAAATGATTTCTCAAATTTCCATTAAATTTTCCGCAGTTAAAAAAAAAGACAATTATATTTATTTCAAAGTTATACCTTTGATTGATTGCTTATTAACGTCGCCCTCATGAGTGTGAGGAATGATGGAGTTTAATATCGCCAAAGCCAGATGGGGCCATGCCGCGCCAAACAAGGTATATAACTATAATCTGGATCAGTATTTCAGACCTACGTCCCACAAGGGAAAATTTGATTCTTAAGGGGAGAAATTCGAAAAATGACTCATTTAGAATGTAAGTGATATAAATATATATGGGGGGACATGAGAATTTTTAAGAAACTTATGGAAGACAAAGGAGAGAAAAAAGGTTGAGAAATACTGATTTTGATGCTTGAAAAAGAGGAAAGAATGTTAATAATAATTGACAAGAAAGAGGATCAAAAATAGAGAAGGGTAGCTAGTGTTTCCCCCCGGGGGGGTGCTTCACCTGTGTTACCAAAGACAGTAATCTCTATAGGAAAAAAAAAATATATCACTCAAGTCACAATGTCAGGCACTTTCCTATAAAAGGTATGTTCATGAGGACTGACATCGGATTTAGAAGCAACACGAGGGCTATTTGCAACGGATCTCGTAATTTTGAAACTCAGTTAAGGTACCAGAGCTGGCTCCTCCCTCTCAAAATTTCCACACCGCGTCTTTAGGAGGACTTGAAACCTTGAACAGATTTAAAGTGCATCAAACCCGCTACACGGCGAGTCTTTTGGTGGTGTTAGGGCTCGAAACCTCGACTCGACGAAAACAATGTTGGCCACGAGTTCGCACTTGGTTTCCGCGTCAGTTAAAGATATACGAGGACAGCACAGCAGTTTTGCCCAAGCGCACTGAAGACTCACTGTGTAGCAAGGCTGATGCGTGTTTGATCTGTCGAAGTTCCAAGTCCTTACGTTGTTATGATATGGAAGTTTGGAGATGGAGGCGACAGCTTGGGCGCCGTCCTCGTCACTTGACCGAAGCTCCAAAATTACGAGATCCATCGCCCATAGCTCTCGTCTTGCTTCTTAGTGCGACACTGAAAAACTATCAAACTAAATCAAATAAATGTTTTAACTAATAAAAAATAATTTTTTTTAATAATTTTTTTAAAATCTATTTTAATTCCAAACATAAAATTTCGGGTTCAAGGAGAGTCATTGATGCAACATATAAGAACACATTTTTGATTATTTATTAGTAATGAAGACCATTTCTCCGTGATTAAAATACGAAATTGCTAATTTGATTCAGCCTGTAAGAGATTCAATGTCGGGGAACAAATCTGCAATCTGGCAAACTAAAATGTTTTATGGACATTCCACTCCAAAAGAGTTAATTTTCTTTTCCCTTTTTTTATTATTATTTTTTAAGACAAGTTGTCTTTTTCCAGTTATTCTCCAAGCGAATAACCATAACCATAGGTTACGAACCCCCAAGGTCGCAAACATTGGTGGAGGTCATGATTACCTATATTCTGGAGACTCTTAGTTTCCAAACAGGTCAGGAACACGAGAAAAGGAATTCCTTCGTTTAAAAGCAACACATAAAGCTGTCGTATTTATCGCCCTCCGAAGCATGCGAGTAATTTTTATTTTTATTTTTGCCGAAGAATCCTTAACGCCAGAAAAATTATGATGAAATGAGTTAGAATTTGCTTCATGTTTTATATGATTTTTAAACATGAAAAAGCTCATATGTTCATAAATAAATATATGCATCACAAAAGGCCATGCTGTTTTCATTTGATTTATTTAAATCTATCTTCGCTTATTTAGACGTTGCGCAGCGCCAGTGCGAATTCAATTAAATTAAAACAGGTTTCTAATGACAAGAGAACCCAACCAGTAACATTTTTTTCAACAATCAATATGACTAATTATTAATATCGTGCTAAAAAGCAATACGAGGGGTACTGGCGACGGACCTTTTAATTTGGAGTCTCGGTCGAGTGACGAGGACGAAACTCGAGCTGTGCACTCCTCTCCAAATTTTCACACCACTCAAGTAAGGAAAATGCTTCAATAATACTGTCATATTTTCACTTCACTGGTAAACGATAGCATTTTTTCAAACAACGAAAGTTTCTCCATTTGATTTAAACATATTAAGTTCAAAATTAATTTTGTATCCATGAGAAAAATTAATTATAAAATAATAATTTATGAACATAATTTATTGACTGATATAAATTGAATAACGTAACATATATTAATTTAATGATTATTCATCAGCATAACGATAACTAACGACCTGTATTTCAGACTATAGCTGGATGATAAATAATACATTAATTTATTTCGCAATCCATATTACAATTTATGATGTTTGATTGTTTTTACAAAGGTCAAATTATATATTATAGTGTTAGATTTCCTTTACTTTATTCTCTATTATTCCACCCCGACGATCTGTAGTAAAATCGAATACAGAAATTCGAAGCCTTTTCAAAATCATTTATAGTGATTTAGTCAACAGCATAATGGGGACAGAGATTTAATTAATTAGCAATTCTATCTAAATTTCAGAAGTCTTCCTTGACAAATGTATGCTTATCCACTTGAAAAGTTGTCTGCATTAATTATGAATCTTAGATAATATGCAAGACACTCTCCTAAATGAAAATAATTTAAACTGAAAAACTCATTTAAAACTGAATAGTTGAAATCAAAACATTCTATAGCTACAATTCCATATCCTCTAGCTATGAAGTAGTTAAGTTAATTTGTATTGTTTCATAAATTCCATAACTATCATTGAGAAACGTTAATTGCCATCAAATCATTTCAAAACAGCTGACAACGAGAAAGACAATAATAGTGCCTGCGTTACATGCTAATAAAGAATTGGTGACCTAGTGAGGTCAGAACCCTCAAGACACACATAACAGAAAACGATGGTATCAAACAAGAACCGGTTATTCGTAAAGATGGTAATTACAGATGAAACCTCAAGAATTCTTTTCGAAATTGTGAGATTATGAGGGTGAAATGGATCACTGAGTGAGAGAACAGAAAGAAGGGTATATCATGTCCATTCCAACGAAATGACCGGAGTAAATTGGAATTGGCAGACAGACAATTTCGTTTTTTTTTTTTTCTTTCCACCTTTGTTGTGGATTATGATAAAAGACAAGAGAAATGGCACATGAAAATAAACGCGGAGAAATCGTCACGCTTTCACGCCGGTAACTGAACCATAACATAATTTCGATGACCCATATTTTTTGCCGTAAATAGTGTCGCTGTTGTGAAAAGTGATTTAGTTGCAGCTTTGACTAGGCAGTAATGCGAGGCTTCAGAGAGGCGGAAAGATAAAACTGAAGGTTCTTTTTAAGGCTCTCTACGTCTAATGTCAAAGAATCTGGTCGAAACTTCGAACACATTCCATGCAGAAAATTGTTCCGATTTTTATATAAATTTGCGACGTTGCAACATATACATCTGTTTATGACGCAGTATTCTTGAAATAAGGAACATTCCAAAAATACGCCCTCAGGAATAAAAAAAAAAAAAAAGGATCGATTCAGATAGAAATGAGTAATATAAAACAGATTGCTCTCTAAAAGAGAGCTGCGAATATATATAAAATTAATGTGCGAGTGCTTTGTTTATCGGAAACGGTTCCAATTCCGGGTTATATACAGAAACACTACGCAAAGAGTCTTCAAAAGAAATTGCATTTGCGACAGAAAGCAGAAGAATAAAATTCCTAATAACATCTCCTGTTAGAGATTAACATGCTCTAAGGATAATTGAAACTAATCAAGGGGGAGAAAACTTTTTTTTTTTTTTTTTATTTTTTTTAATTTTAATTTTAAATAATTAATGGGGTTTTAAATTTTTTTTTTTTTTTTTTTTTTTGTGGGAAAACCCAATGGTTGTCTTTGAGGTGTGCTTCTCTTATAAAACAAACAAACAAAAACTTGCAAATTTCGGATATAATACAGAATCCAAAGAACTTCTTATTAATAATCCAAAGAATAAAGAAATTTAGAATCTTAAAAAAAAAAAAAAAAAAAAAAAAAAAAGAACAAATACCCTTAGAATTCAAATATTGACTTCATTGGGCGGTTAATGTCAAGAGACCATACCAACACCCTAACAATCATTTAAAAGATAATTGTCTACTCAAAGATTAATTCATGTAAAAAAGACAAATAAAACGCACATTTTTAAAATTATAAGATGTTAGGCGAATTCCATATCAATCAAGTTTAGTTTAGTTTTTATTAACGTCGCACTAGAAGCAACACGAGGGCTATTAGCAATGGACCTCGTAATTTTGAACCACGGTCAAGAGACGAGGACGACACCTGAGCTGACACCCCCCTCTCCTAACATCCACACCACGCCAACGAGAGGACTTTGGGCCCCGAATAGATTTAACGTGCATCAGACCCGGCTACACGGCGGGTCTTTGGCGGCCAAGGATCGAACCCGCGACTGAACGAAAACCGCCGGTCGCGAGTCCACGACCTTGACCACTAGGCTACCATGACCCCCATATCAATCAAGAATAATTCGATATAAAAACCAACGTTTTTAAAAACAACGTTTTTATATGGTGGCAAAGTTTATTAGAGAAAATTATTGAAATATTAGTTAAAACTGTTAGTTATTTTTAACTTTAAAATTTACTTAAAAAGAGACATTTGTGAGAGTATTAAAAAATTCATAATACTCATAAAATCAAAACATGCATTTGAAAGTTTGTAAGTCATTCTATTAAAAAAAGAATGGGAACCAGAATTCAGAAAAAATTATTGTGATAAGATATGGCGCCTAATATTGGAAACTTCCTTTCTTGCGAATGATTACTGACTAAAAGTCAGCAACCCTTACTATCTCGGAGATAGTAAAGGGGAGATAGTATCTCCCCTTTGTGAGTACAAAAGGTTTACGATTCCTCATGCTGCGTGGGGAGTGCCCGGTGCTCCCATAGGGGGAAAGAAATTTTTCCCTCAATCCTAAAAGCGCCGAAAGGAAAGAATATTTTTACTTATTAAAATTATTGAAATATTAGTTTAAAACTTGTCGCAAACGTCTAAATATTGCATTGTTAGGCCAGTACGAACGATTCCCAAAATTTCAAAGCTCTAGCTTGATGGGAAGTTGGTTAAATTAACGATCGAAAATTTGATGACACACACACTCACACACCAAGTGAAATTCAGAAAAACGTTGTAAAATACTTAGTTTCCATCCGCCTAGGAGTAAGCGAGCGAGTGTTTAGTTTTATATTCCATCCACCCCGATAATCGAAGCTTCTATGATGGAGGGAGACAGTGAGGTTTCAAAAGAGAGTTTTAGATATAAATAGTTATATCCAAAACTCTGTCGAGATTTTTCACAGTTTATATATTTGCACAGTTATAACTTGACATACGAAACATGCATTTCAAGGAATAATGTTATAAGCATCACTACTTATCAACCTTTATTTATATATTAAAAATGGTCCAAAAATCATTATATTAATGCTGTATTGATTTCTTGATAAAAATGAGTGTTTCTTATGCGTGCAAATACTATATCATATCCAATGAGTTTTGCAAACGATAATCGATTAAGTGCTGAAATTATAAAATCGATATTTAAATTTTTAGAAACATGAACACTGCTCAAAGATTGAACTGTTTATTCTTATAGATGATTACATTAGAAACTGGTATGCCACTCTGAATATACCCAACTCTGTTTAATCTCAGGAAACAGAACCAAATTTCAAAATCAATACATCTTCGAGCTTAAAGGACTTAAAGATTTCAAGATCTGTTGAAATAAAATTAACTGTAACACAGTCTACTCCCAAGGTTACTGCGGCTTTGATAGAATAACTAATTAAGGCTGAAATCTATACAGCAACAATCTCTGGGATACAATGAGGTACTAGCGATGTGGAGAGGAGGTGGTGAAATTCCATAATTTCATCAATCGGGAAGAACTTATCAACAATGAGACTTGTATTTTTGATATTACATTATCATTATTTAGAAACCACAAGAAAAAGTCCAATATCAGTTCAAAATTCATTACCGAAGATAGTCAATTTATTATGATGACAACGATGAAATAAGGATTTTCAAAATCGATATCATTTCCTCAAACCAGACCACGTAATTCAAAACTTCTTTGCGACGTTTATAACTAAGAAATCATTAAAATGAAAGATTACAGCTATAAAACAACATAAGAGTTGCATAAAAGAAACATCCAAATAAACATCCTAATCAAGATTCGTTGATAAGATTACTTTTTCAGACAGAAATGACGCGAAAATTCATTAAATCATGTCTCGATTTCAGTTTAGTTTTTATTAACGTCGCACTAGAAGCAACACGAGGGCTATTAGCAATGGACCTTGTAATTTTGAACATCGTTCAAGTGACGAGGACGACTCCTGAGCTGGCACCCCCTCTCTTTTAACATCCACACCACGCCAACGAGAGGACTTTGGGCCCCAACAGATTTTACGTGCATCAGCCCCGGCTACACGGCGGGTCTTTAGCGGCCAAGGATCGAACCCGCGACTGAACGAAAACCGCCGGCCACGAATCCGAAACCATGACCACTAGGCTACCGGGGTCAAATCATGTCCCGAAGTTATGTCATATGCATTACTTTAACAGACAGTATATGTCGACAAAATACTTTTTCTGTCATATCATTTTGAAATAATATTTCTCAACGATGCATTAAATTAATAGAATGAGCATCATATCTGTTACCCTCTTGAGTTACTGACAATACTTTATTAGCATCATACACATAATATTGTTTATACATTAAAGCGTGTAAAATTTTTAAAGCGATAAAAATTTCTCTCTTAACTGTTTAAATACACTTCCAGTAAAATTTGAATTGCTATTATAATTTTATCACACACACAAAATTATGTTTCTCAAATATAAAAAAAAAAAATATTGCTGTATACCAACGAATGCAAGTTTTTTTGCTGTCTGTGTACTCCCAACCAAGAAACCTTTGAGCACCCCTCCACACACAATCTATGCCACCCATTACAGATTCTGAACACCAAAAAAAGGGTATGTTCAAAAAAATTAAAGTGATCTATTTTTTTCATTGTATAGTTTTCTTATTTTTGAAGGGAGCAAACAAATTAACACAGATTTTTAAAAAAAAATTAATGGGGTGTCTGGAACTGCATCGAATTATAAAATTTTGAGAAATCAGGCTGAGAAAGGGACCACATCTCAAATCCGAAGCTGCGTTTAAATTTGTTTTTCGGCCGTAGAAGTGTGCATAGGTTGTGTTAAATGATAGGATACCTAGAAAGTAATAGTAATATTTACACTATTTTGTTGTATATTATTTAAAATATTAAAAGTTATATTTACAAGATAAAATGCTTTTCGCACTTATATTGCTATGCAAATCTGTCAATTTGGGTGCAAGTCTTACACTAAAAAAGTATTATAAAGACCTCAGACATAAGGCTGTAATCAAACGTTTAGTAGATATCTGATGTTCCTTACTCCTTTCGATACTCCTTGGAACATCTAAGAAGCAAGCAAGAAAGAAAAAAGCAAGCCGAAAGCAAGTACACCCTTTAAATCATGTCATTACATTTAAAGAACCGCGCATCAGCATGTGCTTTTATCAATTACCCCCCCCCCCTCCTGGTTGCCAGAAATGAAATCCAAGCCCATATCATCAAGGTCAACACTCCAAACCACCTTTCTATATAGATTTCGCGGTATTGTAACGCCATATAGTAACATTAAGAAAATCAAATAAAACGTTCTCATCGAGCGTATTTCTATTGATACGATGGGTCGCAGAAGACTCTCACGGAGCGTCTCGCCCGTGATACGCTGGGCACAGGAGAGCCAACCAAGCGTATCGCCTGTGATACGCTGGGAGCGAACGGGTTATTTTAGGAAATTTTGCGTGGAATAAAATGACCACGCCTCTTCTAAAACCCCGGGACATAATCCTTTCTTTTGGTTCGATAGCTGTATGTAACAAACTCGGATATTGGTTGCTGAGCTTCCCAACCGGGAAAGGAAATGACACCTGTAAAACTGGACATTGGTGGAGGAGTGTTTTTGGTTCACCGGAGATCGGACTCTAAAAGGTTAAAGCTCATAGGAAAGAATTTCGCTCGCCCTTTCACACGAGTTGAGCTGTTTTTAATGAAGAAGCGCTGCTGGCGTTTCGAACCCTCGACCATTTTGTCTGAAAAAAAAAAATTGGCCGGTTGCCTTTTTGCTGTGCTCTTATCAACTGGACGAAAAGAGTAACTAATATCTAGTTATTAAGGCTTTTTAACTTCTGTTGTCATAGTTGAAGAGAGTCACAGAAGTATCTGTATTTATTTGTTAAGAAATGTAAGTACGAAAAAAAGAAAAAAAAAAACCAGTCCAACAATCTCCGGCCAACAAATAGAAACAAAATACATCATGGCATTTATGGAATTCAAGATTGCGATAAATCCAAAAACATTATGTTAGCCATTCTGCCGTCATAAGAGGTTCTTTAGAGTGGTATGTGTTGAGTGCTTTATCAATTTCTCCTTTTTGGGAATCGATGTTGTTACAATTGACAATCTTAATGAAAACCTCTATATCTACCTTTTAAAATTCTTCTTCATATTTTAAAATAATTTTGTTCTTTTTTTTTAGTTGAGTGGCCGCCATAACCGCTTTCTTTTCGCGTACCTCTTAACGACTTCACATCTGACCCTTCGAATACTCTAACTACCGTTTGAGAACTTTTGATGCAAATAAACACTTCCAAAAAAATTAATTTAATATTTTATATCAATCTTGCATATTTTACTCAAATACGAATGCTGAAGTATAAATCGAAAATTTCCATCACAATTTCCATATTATTTTAAACAAAATTTGGCTTTTTTTTGCAGACATCAGGTTGCTTAATCTTTACATGACTATATTTTCAATGTGTGATTAATCTCATTAACTACTAAAGAAGAAAAATTAACTATCCTGTTATAAACATATTCAATACTATGCATTTAAACTGTAGAATTAAAATCAATATATTTACCTAACTAATGTGAAAGTCAAATGGTTTTAAAATATCAGTCACAAAATATATGCTTAAGAAGTGTATAACATATAAGATAGTAACACAAAGATTACATTAATTCGTAGCAATCTTCAGACTTTCTAATATCTGAGTCTCCACCCCTTTCAACATTTTCGTGATAAGTGAAAATGTTTAAAACATTTATGGTTTTTAGGTTCTACCAAATCAACGTTTTGGACGCTTTGGTTACTACCAGTAAAAATTTTAAAAAAAGTAAGACTGTGACTGTGAGATTTTTTATGGCGCAAGAGCCAAGGTAGGCTATGCTGCGCCAAACATTTTTTAAAATGAATTAAAATTTATAATTCTTAAACAGAAATTCACAGAAAGTAGAAATACAAGTTAAAAGTTAAAAATTCAAATTTGGTGTAAAAGGCCAATGTGTTTTAAAAAAGCAAATAAGTTCTGGTGGGGGGGGGTTCCCCCACCAAATCAGAAAGGTTTAAAACTGATGATTGAAAAAAAATACGACGATGATGATTAAAAACTGGACTCATAATTGAAATGTGATGGATCGTGTAAGGGACATCGCAGGAAGGACACTCAGGAGCACCCTCCCCTTAAAAAAAGTAAATTTTCAGCTTTAAACACTATGTTTACCATGAGTTGGCATATACCTATTTCTACCAAAGGGATCAAAATAACCCCTTTCGTTATTTAATTAGAAAAATATAATTTGACCTATCTATTATAAAGTAGAAAAAACTAACTTCAATAAAACTACATCAGTTGTAATAAGTTTTTATTATTCCTTTTATTTCTGATATTTTAACGTAAAGCATTTCTTACAAATTACAATTTACTCCACATATTCCACAAATGTATTTTTTGCAACTCCCACAGGTAACTTGTGCTTTATTTTTATTACAAAGGGCTATTTAGCATTTTTTTCTTGATCCGAAACTCTCAACTGTATCCATCAACATCTCATTCAAATTTTCTAATTCGGATGAACCTTTGTATTCAGCAGCAAGTTCTGCAAACTGGAACAAATAATCCTTCCAAAATATATTTTCACCAGTGGTTTCTTTTTATAAAATCCACGAATTGAACCCAGCCAAATCTACGATATTGAAAAAGACTTACAGAGGCCATCTTTCTAACTGACTTTCGGCTTCTTGCTTCTTATAGACACACCTTTTACTAGCACATACTTATTTCTATATTTATGCTTATATCTATGTGCGTCCCCTTATCAAGCCATTACATATTTAAATATAAATGTATGTATTCTCAACAATATTTATTCGAATGGTAAAAATGACCCCTTCGGTAAAAGTAGGTATTCTATATACATTCCTCCGAAACTAAAAAAAAAGAAAAAGAACAGATTTGCAATTATATGTCTTATACATGTAAATAAAAATTAATTAAAATATTCTCGTAAAATACGGCAATAATTTCCTCGAAGAAAATTAACAAAAAGTTTTCTCAGAGAGGTCAAAATGACTTCTTGGTAAACCTAGTGTTAAGTTGTAAAGGTATAATGCAATAATTACAAAGTAACTCAAATGTAAAATTTGTAAATTCATAAATTTTTTGATTTTTAAGATATTGTATAAGAAATTCTAATTATATTTTGATTAGAACGAATATTAGAAGGAGGCGTAGATTACTTTGATACTTATTTAATGCTTTCCGATATCAGCACCGCCCTTTCAGTATTTTGTGATAAAGTTATGAGAAAATATTAAAAGTTTTACGCCCCTTAAGAAAAGTACAGCCTCTTGTACTCTTAGAACGATCAAAAAGTAAGCATTCAGTATTAAACTATAGATATAAAATAGAGTGAATTGAAAGTGAGGCTTAAAAATTGTTTCATTGTAATTGAAGATATCGTTATATATATTTCTTTTGAAAAAGAAAAAAAAAAAACATGGCTCAACCCTACAACTTTAATGCTGGCAAACAACAAAATTACAGGAAATATTAATAATAAGCGAACAGTTTTAGAAACTAAATATACTTGTTTTTGTTTTCGAAGGACATAAGTTCAGTTTTTTGATGCATTCCCAAATTTTAAATTGTTTAAAAGGAAAGGAGGGGAAAAAATTAAATCCTTTCGTTGGAAATGATTAACAGTTTAAAGAGATCGACATCATGAATCATAAAAGCCGGAAATTCTTCACAAAACTATTATAATTAAAATACAAAAATCAAACTTTTCAAATTATAACTATAATAGTCGAAAAGTAAGAGGATTAAAATGCTAAAAGTAAAATTGAGTCTACTTTGTTCTTCATGCTTGAGATGATACTTTTTTTTAAAGTTTGCTGTCTCTCAATAAAAATAAACAAAAAAAAAAAAAAAAAAACCAGTCTACGAATAAATATGTGAATATTTCAGTCACACGTTGGTAAATCGAGTTAAAATAACGCAAGACTAATTACATGTATTTTAGAACTTAAGTTTTATTTTCTCTTTGATTTTTATTTATTCATACGTCGTATTAAAATTCTGAGTTTTGATCTAGCTAGATATTTCCTTATAGAGTGATTTATATATTATTTGCTTGCAATTATTATTCAAGGAGCCATTGAAATTTTTTCTCGAATTAATTATTGTTGCTATGGTTTAAACGTGCCAACTAGAAGCCGTTATATGGATCCTCGGGGGAGCCTGTAACCCCTAGAGGACGCGTCCCCAGGTGGCGGATAGGGGAATGTCTCCTTCGGGGCGGTAGAATGGAAATGAAATACCTTCCGCTGACCAATAGGCAGAAGTCCAACCTCTCGAGGCAATGGCGACAATTTTTCCATGAAAAGTCAATTTGAGGAATAAATTGTTATGTGTGTGAATTAAGTGTTGTTGACAATTATATTACTGTAGAATTATGCAAGGTTTGGCTTAGCATAAATACATCGCGCAATGCAAAAGTAACGACTTCTGAAATATCCTGATAATTTACCCCTGATTCGTTTAATGTTATGGATTGTATTTTAATCGTTAAAATTCTATACAAGGGGTTGTCAAGCTCCTTGATAGTCCGAGCCATTTTTCAAAAATTGAAACTTTTCGCGAGCCACAATTAAAAAGGTATGCAAAAAAAGTACGAAATGTTCATATTGAATTTAAAAATTAAACACATTTATTTTACTTCTTTTGACAATTTTTTTTTTAAAATTCGGCGAATAATTGGTGACAGCACTTTTCGGTAATTCTTTCAGATGCTGGTTAGTTAATACTGATCGGTGTTTGGATTTCACGAATTTTAAAAGTGGAATAAAATGATTCACATTAAGTACGTTGTTCCGAATATTGAAATAATTAGACAAGCAGCCTTTTTTAATTCAGGATACTTCGATTCTGGAATAAATTTCCAAAATTCAGTAATCGGCGTCGACTTATATTTTAATTGTGGAGCTTGATCTTCTTGCATCTCTATTCATTCTAATTCTCCAGATGCTTTTTGGGTCATAATTATATTGGAAATGGGAAAACTCACCTTGAATTATGTTAATTTCAAATGGGTTTAGAGAAAAAATCAAGAGACGATTTAAAATTTTTCCAAGTCTTGAAATCTATTTTGGAATTCCGTCAATTTTCCTTCTAGCTTTTTTATATACTCGTTGAGTTTTTCTTGTTTAATATTGGAACAAATTTTTTTAATTCGAGGAAAATGACAAAATATTTATTTTTGATGTCCTTTTGAAAAAGTTGTAATTTAGTTTGAAAACTAAATACATACTGTGAGAGGTCAGATATTATTTTATCTTTCCCCTGCAATTGTAAATTGAGTGTTTGTAAATGTCCCATGACATCAGTCAAAAACATTAAGTCTTGTAACCACTCGTCATCGTCTAATTCTGAATAGGTTATTTTCTTTTCTTTTAGAAATGCAGTTATCGGATCAAACAAATCTACAAATCGATTTAATACGTACCATCTAACAATGCAAAAGAAATTAATGTCATTTGGAAGTTCTTCGTCCTTTAATTCCTCAAGGAAATTTTTGAGTTGTCGATGATTTTTTGCATTGGTGTGCATGTAATTTACAATGTGTAACACTGTTTTCATAACATCGGGATATTTTAAATATTTTGTAACGCGTTGTTCTCGGTGAATTATATAGTGAATCGATATGAATTGTGGAATTTGAGAATCATCTCATAAAAGCCCAATAAGACCGACTTTATTACCCGGCATTGTCGGAGCTCCATGAGTTGCAATGCTTACAAGTTTATTATGAGGCACATCAAAAGTTTTCATTATGGAATCTAATACATTTTTAATATCGACACCACGAGTTGACTCTTGAAGTGCTACTAAATCTAATAATTCTTCTTTGACAACGAAATCAGGTGAAACAAAACGTATGAAAACTGCCAATTGCGGAAGATCTGTTGATTCGTGGAGGGCTAAGCTGAATGCAATACAGTTCTTCAAATCATTTTTTTAAATTATATTCTAGAGATGTATTAATTGCAGTTATGCGTCATTCGGTTGTGCGTCTCGAGATGGGAATTTGCAAAACAACTTTGTGCAATGCTGCATTATTTGGATCTAAAACTTTAAGTACATCTTCCAAGTTTTTTTTTTAATAAACTCTTCCTCTCCATACGGGCGTTTTGCACGAGCAATATTCCAGGCAATAACAAAACTGGCTTCAGCCACATTATTATCTTGATTGCTAAAGGTCGTCAAAATTGACTGTTGTATATTTAAATTTGATTTTAAAGAAGCAAGTTTATCTAATCTTAATTTGGAATTTGGTGGATATTGATTAGAAAACTGAGATGAATGTAAATTTTATTGGAGCAAGAGCCAGATATGGCTATGCTGCGCCAATAAGATTAAACTATGGTCTAGACGTGAAGTTGAAAAAAAAGATAAAAAGTGATTGAGACAAGAAGGAGGATCGAAAATAGAGAAGGATCACTAGGGTATCCCGGGAGTGCGTCACCCGTGTTTACCAAAGACAATAAACCTCATGGGAAAGAAAAAGATCCTTAAGGTGCCTCCGGGCCATGATGCCCGTACTTACCTGAAGAAAGCAAGTCCCTGAGGTCCCTTGATATAATCCCCAGGGGCAGGGTGCCCGGCTATACCCCCAGACGCTGGATACCCTTTTAGTCACCTCTTACGACATGCATGAGCTATAGTGGGACTATTCTGTCATTCCCGGTCACCACACGGGTCTAGAAAGCTGAGGATGATTGGTTTCATAATGTCGACATAAATTGCTAACTTTATAATTTTTGACCATAGAATTACAAATAACACATGCTTTTCTGTTATTGTCAATAAAAAAAGAAATTTTCTTGCTCGTATTTTCGTTCTTTGTCGTCATATTTTTAAAAGAACTGGAAATAAATAAAGAAATTTAGAAAATACAAGTTTTGTGTTATTAAAACAATAACAACACGTATTACATACTACGAAACAAATTACAGTTAGCTTGCCAAAAATTTCAAATTACAAATTATATCTTTAGCAAGAGTGATAAAAATTGTTTTCCACAGAGCACAATGTCAAATGTGCGTTGCAATGAAAGTTCACAAATTCAAAATCTGTCTGGAGTCGGCCGATTACAGACGATTACGCCACTGTTTATGTTTGTTCGTGCGTTTTCGATGAGTCATATCATTCTTAACTTGGACAGAAATGAAATTTGTTACAACGTTGCACTTAGTCATTCATATTTGTTGTCAGTAATTTAAAACATTTTGAAACACATACGGAACGATAATATTTTTTTAAAATATAATAACACAAAAATGAAAAGGGAACTCGGGTACATTTATCGAGAACCACAAATAATCCTTCAAAGAGTCGCAGGTTCCCCCTTGTTCTACGCTAGGAGAAGACTTTGAAGCCCATTTGGAATTAAAAAACGACAGTTCCACTTGCTTTGATTTATAGATATTTTTATATCGAATTTTATTATTAAGTGTAAGCGTATATATTTGACCAATATTTAGAAATTTTACATTAATACGTTTTCAAATTTATGTTTCGTTGAGGTTTAATTTTGTGTCATTTTTAATATTAATGCACCTAGTAATACTATTAAATAATAGATGTAAAAGAAGTACTTGAATTTTACTTACATCATATGCGTACGCAGGAAGTTCAAAAATCACTGAACTTCTGTTATTGGAAGGAAAAAAGTTTAAAAATAAGACCAATAGTTCCCCCCTCCCTCCAAGAAGGTAAAGGTTTGATTTTATCGTGAAAATTTCTTCAAAAGAGAATGTCGAATGGAATACGAATGTCAACCACGTTTATAACAGTACGGTGCATTGGTTGAGACGGTATCGTTCCCATACCATCTCAATCTCTAGATTTTCTTACATGATGTAATACTCTTCTGGTACGTATTTTTACCAATAGCTCTTTATTTGAGGAAATATATTTAAAATCTACACATGAAATATATGCTTTTAGACAGATCTAATATGAAATTTAAAAGCATAACGTTGCTTTAGTGGCTTGATTAACACTTGAAATTTTGAGATGCACTAGGCTTGAAATTGAGTACCATCTGGTGCGTACAACATTCAGAAAATTGTTAATTCATAGAATAGTCAAACTCTAAAAAGGTATCTAAAAAATCACGTTAATGATATCATGGGTGTAATTTTACCCCTGTACATCGATTTTATTTTATAAATTTGGTTAAAGACACTTAAATGAGAGTTTAGATATATTATAAGAATTATATATTTCATGAAAATTATTAAAATTAAGCTTTCAAGTTATTACAAATAATATTGCGGATGATAAGCGTTTCTTCATCACTTAAAATTTCTGTACTTTCTCCCATGTCATCAATTAAGTCTACATAATCATTTCCCACATTATCTTCAGTATCCTTATATTGTCCTTATAATCGCATAAATCATCCGTTTCTAGGATAATTTTTTCCATTTTTTCGTCTTCCTTACGGAACGCCAAATTACGAAATCGTTTATCAAACATTAACTATAATAAATTTATTTTGTTGAAAATAATATAAAATGGATAAAAAAACACTTTTAATATAATTATTTCTTAGTCTCTCAACTTACAATTGTCTTATTAGAAACCAAAATTAAAGCGACAGTACTTTTTAGCACATTAAATATTTACGAAGTAATTTTAAAAAACTTACAGTATCATGGGTGAAATATCACCTGAGATCCGTTTTTTTTTTTTTTTTTTTTTTTTTTTATTGCAGCTAACAAAGTGCATAACAAAAGTGAGCTTTTTTTATAATAACGTTATCCGAAAATTGCCGCGGCATAAATGGTTACAGGAAAAATCACTGTTACTACAGTAATTCGGTTTTTGAATAATATTAGAAAAACAATTTACGTGCGGTGATTTTTCACCCACGATACCTTTTAAGGGTTAAAGAAATAAAACATTTGTCATATCTTATATGACAATTTTCTCTTTTCTACGTTGTCACGAAACATTAAAATAAGTCCGATAAATTTATAGATACAGATATAAATAATAAAATATATCTTTTCAAAGTCCGCTGCATTGTCAATGTATTAAATATCTATGCAATCAAATACTTATGTGAGAGAACTAGGCACTAACAACTTTAAAAAAAAAAATTCCCTTAAATAAAATTTTCCCATGAAATGAAATTTCAGAAGCTGAAAGTGATTTTAAAACAAAATCCCTTTTATTTGGAAATAGATCATACAACTGCAAAAGTCCGCAAATTTGTCAAACACATCTTCCTGAATTATTGGGAAAGTTTTTAAAAATTATAATCCTGTTATTGAAGCAGAGTTAGTAACTGAGCATTATAGCTGAAAATTTATGACACTTGCAAGATTGCAAAATGTACATTCCCCAAAAACGATAGAAAAGTTGATAAATGGCTATATATGTTCTCTATAAGTTAGCACCAAATATGTTTCATGATATTTCTGCATCTATATTATGTTAGTCTGAGTTGCTCCATCCATTCTATTATTGCATCCATTTTATTTAGAAATTTATTTTATCGCTTTCTTTTTTTTTTTCTCTTTGCGAAAACCATGCTTTATTTACCTTTGTATGCTAAGCGCAGGTCTTCAGCACGAGAAATGACAAAATACCTATATTTATAGATTCCCCCCCACACACACACACAAAATGAAAACACTTCCAAGAATGAACTACAACGATAGGGAGGGGGGGAATACCTATCTCGATCTCCCTTATCAGAATCAATACAGCGAATTATTGAGAACTTGGGAATAAATCTCCATCAATGCTTTTGACCGTTGTAGCGTAGGCTATAAATAATCCCTCCACAGACTTGTTTTGAACCCAGCTTCCCATTCATTGAAAATATATAGCTTAAAAGCAATAAAGAACAAAATCAGGTGCGGCAAAGTTGAATCCTCTTTTGAGGTATTGTCGATCCATGTCATGGATATATTGGGAATTTATGACCTAGCTGTGTGACGGCCGACACCGACTTGCACGGGGGGAAGACGGACATTGTCCGACCTGAGCGAATAGTGTTGCAGGGGACAAAACGGAGTTTCTCTTTGATTGGGTTGTTCTTTGAATAATTCGATATAAAAACCAACGTTTTTATATGGTAGCAAAGTTTATTAGAGAAAATTATTGAAATATTAGTTAAAACTGTTAGTTATTTTTAACTTTAAAATTCACTTAAAAAGAGACATTTGTGAGATTATTAAAAAATTCATAATACTCATAAAATCAAAACATGCATTTGAAAGTTTGTAAGTCATTCTATTAAAAAAAAAATGGGAACCAAAATTCAGAAAAAATTATTGTGATAAGACACGGCGCCAAATATTGGAAACTTTCTTTCTTGAGAATGATTACTGACTAAAAGTCAGCAACCCTTACTATCTCGGAGATAGTAAAGGGGAGATAGTATCTCCCCTTTGTGAGTACAAAAGGTTTACGATAACCTCATGCTGTGTGGGGAGTGCCCGGTGCTCCCAGAGGGTGAAAGAAATGTTTTCCTCAATTCTAAAAGTGCCGAGGGGAAAGAATATTTTGACTTATTAAAATTATTGAAATATTAGTTAAAACTTGTCGCAAACGTCTAAATATTACATTGTTAGGCGAGTACGAACGATTCCCAAAATTTCAAAGCTCTAGCTTGATGGGAAGTTGGTTAAATTAACGATCGAAAATTTGATGACACACACACACACACTCACACACACACTCACACACACACACCAAGTGAAATTCAGAAAAACGTTGTAAAAAAGGAAAATAACTCAAAAGGAAGGCGGGAGAGAGACCTACCCGAGGTCTTAAAAAGGGTGAAGAAGAAAAAGAGGAGGGGAATTCCTGCTAAGGAGCGAGAAAGCGTTATAGCTGTAAGTGGGAGGCGATTGCCTTCGCTTGCGAATTGAGAACTTAATCGAACTACATCGAATACTGAGATATTGGAGTTTTTTTCAACTATAAGTGTTTAGACGAGCTGTGTAGATATATGCGTTTTGCCTCGGTGCTATGTAATTAGATGTGTAGCATTGTGTAAAAAGAATCTAGGCGGAAAAGAGTAAACATAAGTTAATCTTTGTTAAATAAAGAATTATCGCCTCTTAAGCTGTGTGATCCCTTGTTTACCACTTCATTCTACGCATTCAGGGATCACGACGTTACACCATTACTACAAATCAAAAATTTCAAAAAGAAGATATTTATACGGTTGAAATATACTTTTAACCGTGTAAAATATGTTATTTTTAACCGGTTAAAATATACGGTTTTCAAAATATACTTTTAAAAAAATTATATTTATGAAAGATGATATTAAAGGAAATATATTTTTAACCAATTCCGTGTAGCATTCCTTTTTTTTTTTTTTTTAGTTAAAATGAAGACGTAAAAAACTCAAATACAAAGAGAGAACTGCTGTCGAATAATGCATGTTAGTATTTCATGATAGAAAGTTTAATCTCTAGAATGTAAAAACTTCAGCGGACGTTTTTGAAATAATAATCGATTATTAACATCGCACTTAAAAGCAACACGACGATAGACCTCGTAATTTTGAATTTCGATCAAGTGAAAAGGCCGAATCATGAGCTGGAACCTCCCTCTCCAAACTTCCACATCATGCTGACGGGAGGACTTCGAGCCTCAGCAGTTTTAACGTGCATCTGCCCCGGTTACATGATGGGTCTTTCGAGGTATCAAGGTTCGAACCCACGACTCGACAAAAACCGCCTGCCACGACCATGACCATTAGACTACCGTAACCACAAAGGATTTGGAACCTCGAGAGATTTAAAGCATATTAGCCCCGTTACAAGACGCATCTTTAACGAAAGCAAACTAGAGCCCGCGACTTAACAGAAACAACGCCTCCCGCGAGTTCGCAACCATGACCACCAGGCTTACACAGCCATTAAGATAATTACAAGTGCTGACTTTATTCAGACTAATTACATTTAAATTGCATGCAAATCAATAAAAATCAAAGATGCTTTCAGCCAAAAATCTCATTGGCCACTTTAAATTTAAAAAAAAAATCGAATGAAATATCAGATATGTAATGAAACGTAAAAAAAATAAATATAGCTTATTGTGTGTGATAACCATAAAGCAAACAAATATATTTCATAAAAGGCAAAGCGTAATGACGAACAATCATTAACCGCTTTAATTAACTGGAATTTATAACTACAACAAAACTCTGCAAAAGTTTTGCTTAAAAAATGAAACCGCTGAAATCCAGTATATATAAAGTAATTGATTGCTTTTATTTCATTCATCGTTTTTACTTACATGAAAGGGGAGGGGACAAACTACCAGCAATACATGAAAAAAAACCCAAATATTTAGATATTTTTCATTTGAATTTTGTTCAGTTGACTCGCCCTGCATTTTAGTGAGACAGCTGGCCATAAGCCTTATTCGTAAGTCAAAATTATTCAGTTTAATGATATGCCAATGCAATACAGTGAGTGATGGGGGAATTTAATAGCGCAAGAGCCAGATGTGGCAATGTTTCTCCTATCAAAGCGTTACTGTGATCTGGACGTTCGAAAAAGAGAAAATTAAGTTAAAAATTGACAAGAACAAAAGTCGAAAATAGAGAAGGATCGTTAGGGTATCCCGGGGGCGCACATCCATGTTAACAAGAGACACTAAACCACATGGGATAGAAAAAGATCACTAGGGTGCTTCAGGGTCATGATGCTAGAACTTAAGGCAAGCCTCTGAGTGCATAAGGTACATATTCCACAACTGCAATCTCACTCCCCCTTCCCTTCACATAAAGGTTGAAGACTCAATCATAATGAAAAGATTGTTGATTCTTTATTTATTCCGAGTCTCAGCAACATTGAAGCAAGACACAGGTTTTTGTGAGTGACATTGATGCAGAATATAAGCATCTTTCATGCACCCCCCCCCTTCGTTTACGTTGCGAGTTGTGACAGGAAGGGCAAACCAAGGTCATTCTGACTTGGGGGGGGGGAAACACTCCCTTTGCAGCTTTCACTGATAAAAGGGAACAAGGTCATATAGCCCCCTACTGTCCCTCATGAAGCTGCATGTCTAACACATGAGAAGTCTCTCTACGTATGAAATTAGGCTATCTGATAACCTTTTTCTCCGCGTGTGATACCATAACAAAAATATTTTAACTTTCCGCATTTTAATTTAAATTAGTATTACTAACAAGTATTGGAAACATTGAAAAACGCAAGTAATAGAAAATCATGACGTGTGAAGTTCTATATTTTATAGAATCTAAAATATGTTGAAACATTAAAAGAAGTAGAATAATAAAGTATTGGCATGGTAATAAAAAAAAATGTGATGTACTTTATGCAGCAGAATTTTAGAATACGATGTGAATTACTGTGATAAAGCGTTTGCAAAGATGGGGGGGGGGGGGGAATACAAATTAGTTGACAAGAAGGAAGGTCGAAAATAGAGGATAGAATCCCGGGAATGCGTCACCCGTATTTGGCAAAGAATAATAAACTCCATGGGTAAGGGGGGAAAAAACCTATCTTGTACCTTGGGATCATTATTCCAGCACCTACCTATAGAAGGCATACCCCTGAGAACAACACTTACTTGATTTCAAAATCCTTTCATTGTGCATTATACTATATATACACAGTTATCATATTGTGCAAAGGTGATATGTAATTCAACAAACAATTTTCTGAAATAAAACTCTTCTAGAGTGTAGTAATCATTGAAATAATGAACGCAGTATTTGCTTCATGTTTCAGTTATTCCTATCCTTAATTCATGGAAAACATTTCCTGAAATCAGAGCTATAAAAGGAAACTAAGAAAAAGGTACATCAAAGTATGCGAGGGTTAGGTTTCGAAAAAGGCCTCTACTTCTACTTATTTTACAAGATAAAAGAGTTTTCACTTATTATCTTGTAAAATAAGTAGATGAAGTTACACAAAAAATAAATAATCCATAACTCAATTTACGTATCATTGTTACCATGTTATGATAACAGGTTTAGTTTAGTTTAGATTTTATTATCGTCGCACTAGAAGCATCACAAGGGCTATTGGCGACGGACCTCGTAATTTTGAACCACGGTCAAGTGACGAGGACGACACCTGAGCTGACACCCCCCTCTCCTAACATCCCCACCACGCCAACGAGAGGACTTTGGGCCCCGAACAGATTTAACGTGCATCTGCTCCGGCTACACGGCGGGTCTTTGGCGGCCAAGGATCGAACCCGCGACTGAACGAAAACCGCCGGCCGCGAGTCCACGACCTTGACCACTAGGCTACCGCGGCCCGTTATGATAACAGGAGAGATTTTGTAAAACAAAAGTAAAATAGACTAGTTAAGCAAATCTCCTCAACACTGTTAGTGATTGTTAACGTCGCATTTAGAAGCAACACAAGGACTATTGGAGACGAAACTCAATTTTGAACCTCGGTCAAGTGACGAGGATGACATCAGAGCTGGCACCAAACGTCCACATTATGTTATGGGAGGACTTGCGACTTCCTGTTGGTTAGTTGGACCAGATTTAACGTGTATTATGTCCACTACACGACGAATCGTTAGTGCCATCAGGGCCCACGACTCGACGAAAACAACACCGGCCGCGAGTCTGCGACCATGACGACTAGGCCACCTCATGTTCACTGACTAAAATTTACACGAGCAGACTAAATCAAAAGTAACCCCGGCTGTGACCAGACGTTCAATATTTGCACATTGTTATTTGAACAAGCATATAATTATGATTCATAGCGCCCAGATGGTAATGTCCAAATATACATTAAAAATACTCATTGTTTATCAACGTCATACTCTTTAGCAACGCAGGATTTGACTGACCTGCAATTTTGAACCATGGTTAAGTGACGAGGACGACACTTAACTGGCATCGCCAATTCCAAACTTCCACAGCACGCAATGAGAGTAGTTTGAGCCTCGGTAGATTTAATGGTGCAGCCCCACATTACATGATGGGTCATTAGTAGCATCAGGGCGATTAAACTGAATCAACGCCGGCCACGAGTTCGAGACCTTGACCATTTAGCTCCAGATGTCATTTTTAAATAGATTTAGATGTCCGGAACAACTTTGAAATTATAATCTAAAATACTTAAAAATAACCTAAAAGTTCCGCAATAAATAAAAAGTTCAAAATCAAGAATAATTTTATCCTTAATTATTTTCTTTCAGCTTTGCAGCATCAAAATATGCATTCAATGAGGCAATTCGTAATTTGTTTACTCTCCCTTAATTTGAAGCTTGCATAACCTAATGTATCGGTTTAAGAACAGGCTGAATGGGAGCTCGTAATATGAAATGCAATACAGTCGTAAAAAACACCCATTCTTATTACACAACAACAACAACAAAAAGCTTTTAAATATTAAGAAAAAACTAGACTGCTGTTATGTCTGCTGATACGATCAGCGATCATGATCTGGATACTGTTTGCAACATCAATACATCCTATTTTTAAGTTTTTCTGGTTAAAAAACCGTATCGTGCCGTAAATAAAATACTTTTCGTCTTTTCATTTTGAAAAGCATTAAATATCCAACATATGACGATGGACAAGAATAACATTTAATTATATTTAAATATTTAGGAATAAAAAATTATTTTCAACGTCTAAAAATTGCTAAAATAATTAAATATATCTTAGAGCTAAAAAAAATGCTTTTAAATTTCAAAAATTTTCTACAAAAAAAAAAATCTACAAATAACAAGTAGGTATTTTCCTTTTTCTAGGATCTATGATCAGGATTTATGTGTAAGTTAATAATGGTTGAGCGATGCATCAATTAAAAGGAGATAATCTTATAATAGCTTATGCAATGCAACAATCAGTTAAATGAAATATCGCCAGACATTCATAATTTGCACTTGAAATCCTGTTCATAACTTCCAAAATTAAAAAATTCTCTCCCCCCCCCCTCTTTTATTTCCTGCCGATTTTCAAATATAAATCATTTTTCCAACTATGAAAGCATTTGGTGGGGGGGGGGGAGGTATCAGAACGGAACTTTATTGTTGGATATATAAATGCTTAACTGCAATATTAGTTTTTTGCTAAGATAAAGTTTCGGAACCAAGCCCATTGACTTCGGAAATCATAGTATTTCTTCAGAGATTCACGGACGTCTATCTCATTAGATTCGTTATGATCTCATCAATCCATGTAATCATACTCAAGAACAATGAGTTCACTTAAAATTTGATTTAAGAATGTGAACAAAAAACAGTTCATAAAATTATGATAAATATGTGTTTTATCGGTTCTAGATATGAACCGAAGTAATTAATTTAACATATTTCCCCCTCAAATCAGTAAAATCCACATCATATCAAACAGTGATAGCCACAAAAATAATTCGAAGTACATTAAGCTACCAATTTCCATTTCAAATTGTGCACTACTACATTTCGTTTCAGGTTACAGCAGGAGCGTACACAGAGAACTTGCAACTTTATGAAAGATTCAAATTAAGAATTTTGCGGCAAATAATCCTTTTATTTTTATTGCTCAATTTTTTGGTTTAATTTGATAGCAACCAAATGTTAACCGATTGTGAACTGCACTCAAAACCTAGGTTAATCGGAATAACATCTTGATTTTTTATTAAAGTTATTAGTATTTTAGTTTATATATATATCGAGAGAGAGAGAGAGTTTTTATTTTTTGATGTTGCTTTTTTTTTCTTTTGAAATCTCTGCTTCAATCTCTAAAACGATTAGAGGCAGTTTTTACTTCTCTTTGGTAGCTGAACATACGAGTAAGACTTCAATCACTAAAGGTGATAAGAATTAGAGAATTTTTGAATTTTTATAATAAAATAATATATATTGTTGAAGTTACTTGAAAATTCTTCCTTATTAATTTGTAAATAAACTAATGCGGCTCTATTAGACTATAAAAATAATTATATGTTTCTAATAGATTATATAATGCAGTAATATCCCTAGTAAGAGACAATTCTGGTTTTCCCGGTCCCTTTGTGAAATGTGTTAAAGGGAAATCTCTATTTAAGGGACAAAAGGCCTGATCCGATGGTTGACCCTTATTGGGAGGTACTACTATATTATAATAGTGCGGCTTTTCAATAGATTAAAACTATAATAACCATCTTTAACAAATTATAAATGCCATAGTGCAGCTGAAAATAAACCATGTGATGTTATAAATATGACAGTGAGACTCTAATAAATTAAAAATAAATATGTATATGTGTGATTTCCTTAAAATACACATAAACATGAACGATCTTATTAAATGTAAATAGATATGAGCAATATTATTATGTTATAAATTAAAGGGATTTTATTAAATCATAAAAAGTGACATCATATTAGATTACAACTATATTAGTATGAGGTTTTTACTTTTTTTTGAACAAAAAAAATCTTTAGTTGCAGTCCATAAAAAAATTTCTCGTTCTTGAATACGGTATTTGTTTTGTTTTTGGAACTTTTCTTGTTTTTGCAGTAACTCTTAGTAAAGTAACTGAAAAATATTTTTTTAAATGTTCTCTAATTAATTAATTTAATTCCAAATAACATAAAAGTTTAAAGAGATTTTGGACAAATATAGAGGCAAAACTGGGGATTACTAGTTAATTTTGCAAAATCAACTTCGCATCAATCACCATGATAAAAAAAATTATTTAAAAGAAATATACATCATTTCTAAGCATGTGTTGTTTTAAAAATTTAATAAAATTGCTTTGCATACATTTGTAATTAATCATTTCGTACCACAAAAGAAAAATTCAATACATTTATTATCATTGTGTTCTAAACATGTATTAACATTATATGTGAAAACTTCAATACTTGTGTTGACATTAATAATAAATTTACAGTCAATCAAAATTTACAATTGTATCCTAATCATTAATTTGATAAACTTAAATACTACATTTCGTAAAATTCGATTTTCAAAAATGACGAAGAATATTCCAGGAAATTATTATGTTCGAGATACTTCGCTCATATTTGTTGCATTTCATAAACTTATAGTACAAAATTTAAGACTTTAGTAAAACCTTGTAAATTCAGCTCTTAGCACCAGATCAATTTTATAAAATATAACCGAAAATATAAATTAGAGATTGTTCACTAGTATATCATTAAAACATCTTAAAAAGAAAAAAAAGAAACGTAAATCAAAGCACAACTGCAAACTCTTTTGAAATGCATCGTTCAGCACAAAATCGTGCAAATTGTACCAAAAACAACTAAAAAAGCATTTAAAATTTGAGTGAGGATGGTCAACAAAACAAAAAGATATGTTACATTATTTCATACTTCACGCATACAATATTTCACCGGGAATTTAAAGTAAACAGAAAGAGAAACTAAATCAGTGCTTACCTAAAGGTACTTCACACATGAAAGCACAAGCCACCAACGCTCCAACAGAACCACCAGAAATTTTACCCCTCAACGCTTTAGGATAATATTTTTTGATGCAACTACACACTCCCACATGATAGATCCCTAAATATCCACATCCGTTTAGAGATAAATTCATCTCATTGGGATCCATCTTCAAAGGCTGCTTCTTATCAAAATGCCTCATGTCCGCATTGAGAAATTCAAATTGTCCGCTACTTCTGTTCAATAACACTGTCATACACCAACCCAAGTCACTGAACCGCTTGCTTGTTACTGATCAGCTGCCTTCGGGAGCCCCAACACAGCTTTGAAATGAGGTTAACTCAGTGCGGAAACACGATTGTTGGTTTGTTGTCAGTTGCTAGAATACGTATCCTGTGACATCATATGCTGCAACTGCGCATGGGCGAAATTGGGAAGAACGTTTCATTCATAGCAGGGACTGAGGAACGGTATCTTCCTTTTCACCTGAGGTTAGTAAAAGATTGTATGGATAGAATACAAAAATGAGAACCTTTTTTAGTTCGATGGTTGTAAATGGGTTAAAGATAATGCTTTCGGATAGATTATTGCTTCAACATAAAGACTTGAGCGTATTCTTTGAATATTTGAAATAAACTGCTGAAAGTTTTCTTTTTACTTTTCTCACAGTCTAATGAAATAATTAATACAAAGTAATAATAAATAATAATAATTTAATATTTTGTTACAATTTTACGAAAGAATAAAAATATGTTTTTTCATCACAGAAAAAGGGGGAGGGGATTTAATTCCCGAGTAACGAAAGAATAGAATATATATGTAGCAATGACGAAAATCTAAAAAGTATCGGTTGGACTAAAGTACTTCTAATAAAAAAAATGCCTGCTTTTTTTAAAAAAAAGTGTCTTTTTTTTATCAATTTAGTTTATTCCTTAGCTTATTCATAGATTCCTTAACCCCGAAAGTGTTTAATTAACTTCTTTATCTCTCAAAAGATTTATCTTTAAAGTATACAACATTTTAAATATAATCATTAATAAATATTTATTCTATTAATAAATAAATTATATAGAATCTATAAATAGATTAAATTCGGGGTTCACTTGTTGAAGTTATTTAATTTTAAAAATCTTCACTGTACACAATTAGAGAAAAATAATTTTTTGAATTTAATTTAATTAATGATAAGGAATAATAATTTTAAAAGTTAATTTACATGTGGGATATTAATATTATATTACTATAAATTAAAATAAAATCGCTTATTCAACAATTGTATCAAGTCATATCATATGAGACATAAAAAAAAGAGCAAAATTTGATGGATTTTTAAAAAAAGATTTCAGATGTAAATCAGAAAACGTTCTTGTAAACTTACCAGAATATGTAATAAGATAATCTTGTTTGATTATAGGAGTTTGAGATTTATAAATTTTAATTATTTCCATTGTTATATGGGACAGTATTTAAATTACATTGTCTTATCTCCCTTATTGTTTTTCAATAATTATTTTCTCTTGAGATTTTCTATGTTTTCTTGGGTATTTTTGTATTTAACTACGTTGTAATTTTTTTAATTAAGCGTTTGTATATGTTTTGAATGAAAATTACTATGTATAATTTTATTTTAGTAAAACTTATGGGTTTTTTTACACATGATAATATTTTGTATGTTTGTAATTTAAGATAGCATTTTTAACTTGATCGATTTGGTTATTTTGATACAATATTCAATTTTTTAATCAATTCTGTAGTATTTGTAGTTTTTCAGATTTAATAAGTTTTTAAATATTTGTTTTTAGAGGTTTAAATTCGTAGTTTTGTATGATTTTGTATAATTTAAAATTATTCCATAGGCATTAATATGTACATACTTCCCCCCTATATATATATATATATATATATATATATATAGTGTACATAAAGAAATATACTAATTAATTTTTATAGATTTTTGATACAACTAAATAGAGAGGAAATATTAAATTATTTTTGTATGCCTAAATACACAAAACAAAAAGGTGGTAAACATTACACAACAAAATATTAAGTAAGAGACAAATTTACGTGAAGAAAATACTGTACAGCAAGATGGCAAGAAGATAAAATTCAACGTATGAATAAATGCAAATCAAACTTAGAAAAATCAAAGATAAATAGAAAGAAAATGAAATATAACATTTTTAAGTTTTGAATCAGACTTAAGACGATTTTCTAGTAAACAATGTTTTACAAGTACCAATTATCCCAATAGAATAAGTGTTATAACTTAAAATGGAAAATCCATGTATTCAAAATATCAAGAAGTAAAAATACGTATTAAATAAAAATATGATGACAAGATGATATGTACCATTTGTATATTATGAAAGTAGAAAAAGAACCAACTAAATAATAAATCTACTAGAATTAAAAAATTTCAAAATCTTATATGCTACAAGAAGTACTGCAACCACATCAATGCGTAACTCCCGCCCAATGGAAACTAAGCTAAAGCTTGTATCGGAAATGTAGAGAGCTGTCCTCTATCAGAGATAAAGAATACTGATGCTAGAAAAATTATAAAAACAAATGTCTATGTATATGTGGAGTGTGTGAGTAATAAATTAAACTTTTCTTCTCTTTTTTTACATTAAAAATTCTTAACATCAATCCTTTTAAAATCAAAAATATTTTGACTTCTACACTTAAACTATTACACTTCCATTTTAAGAATAACGAGTGTTTTTTTTTATCTACTAGGGTAAGTCAAAAGTTATCTAAACTTTTGACATAACTCTTTTTACATCACGCACTATGATCTCTGTCCTCATTTATTTCATTGTTATATTGTCATAGTAGCGATAAGAAAGTGTGATCCTCATTTCACCATTTTTCTTTCCTTCTGTTGCTGACAGATCATATTCATCCCATAAGAAGTTTGCGCTGAAGAGGAATAATGATCAAGAGGATATCAAAGATTCAGAAATTCATCGAAACCTATCAATGCTATTTGGTAGTTTGGCAGCACAGTTCTACATGTGAAACATAGTTCTACATAGTGAAATTGATCCTCATTTCACCATGCAGAACTGTGTTTTTGTGCCTAGAGAAGTTTGAAAATAGCCGAACAAATGTAAAGTATGAAAGGAAAGCAGGACAGCCATCAATTTCCACTGCAGATGACAACATTCAGTAAGCTTGATAGATGATACTGGCGAATAGGGGAATTACCATCGATGAGGCAGCATCTGCTTGGAACATCAGTCATGGTTCTGCCCATGGAATCATCCACGATGAGCTTCGATTTTATAAAGTCTGTGCATGATGCGTACTAAGTAAGCTTAGTACAGAACACAGGCTAACTATGTTAGGGTCTATCAACACTTACTCAATCGTTTCAACAACGAAGCTAGTGTAGTTTTAAGCAGAACCGGAGATGATATACGAGTTCATCACTATCAGTCAGAATCAAAACGCCAGAGTATAAAGCGAAAACGCTCTGGATCTCCCACTAAGAAAAAAAAATTCAAGACTGGAATATTGGTAGGAAATCTCATGTTATCTATTTTTGAGATACAAATGGGCCCATAATGGAAGAATTCAGGGAAAAGAAAACTGCGAGTTTCAGTGAAATGTTGAAAAAGAAACTGAAGTCAGCAATAAGCAACAAACGCCGAGGTCTGTTGTCGAAGAAAGTTTCGCTGCTGCATGGCAACGCACGGTTATACAAGGCTCATCACACTATTGAAACCATCAACAATATGATATTTGAGTGATTAGAGCACTCTCCCTACACCCAGGCTTCACTCCGTCTGACTTTCACTTGTTTGGGTTGCTCAAGGATAGCCAATTTGTATCAGATTTAAAAGAGAAAAATGCGGTACAAAAGAGTCTTCACAAACAACCAGAATAATTTTATTGACCATTGGGCAAAGTGCATTGATAAGGAGAGAGATTACATAGAAAAATAATGAGCATAGTGAAACCCAAGCTCGATGTAAATAAATTGTAGAATGAAAAGTGATGATAATTTTTTCGTCTTAGCCTCCCAAGTCCCAATTTAACTGTTGAATTAGCAAAATTTAGGGGAATCGCCTTTTTTCCTTGAATAGAAAAGCTCCATGCTCAGTCCAACGGTGCTGAGACTTGCTGCCTTAGCTACGCTAATCAATGTGCTATTTCGTTCGTAGATCAGACGATTCCTTATAATCAATAGGTGACATAGCATAAATTTAAAAAACATCATGACTGAGAAATCTGTAAACTACTACTGTTATTCAAGACAACAACATCAATTAGCTTCCACGAAAACATTATAACACCCACCCACACTTGTGTGTGTGTGTGTTTGTGTGTGTGTGTGAGAGAGAGAGAGAGAGAGTGCGTGTGTGTGTGTTGCACAATTGTATATAATGTGCTCTAGATTTCTTTTTCAACCACCTACACATCATTACTGCCAACAGTATTTCTTGGGACTAACATATCTAATCCCTTATCAAAACATCTACCCTGGACCATAAACTTGAGCGATAATCCATAAAATCATAATCACCGTCTTTCTATTCAAATTATTAAAATGTCCTTTTGTATCATTTATTAATCAAGATTAAACATCATTTATAATATCTTTCAATTAGTATCATTACTCGGCACTCTGACATTACAGTTACAGTTCATTGCAGTTATTCTGATTAGAAACATAATATAGAACCCAGCTTTACTGCAAAGCAAGGTCATTCGACCTTGATAGAAAGAAAGTCAGGATGTCCTACTGACCCCTAATACAAAAGAAACGTCTGCAGGCTTTACATGCTTCACTTTATTTGAAAATCCTTTCTTCCATATAGAAAACGAGAAGGAGAACGGAATGTTTTAGGACAATGTACACTTTTGAAGAAGATTTTCTCTCCTTTCTGTTCTGTTATGATTTGTTTTGAATCCATATATTCTAAATTTTCAAAAATGTTCTAAATTTACGTATGCTCATTTTTAATCTAAAGCATTCATACAAAGGTTATATAATAACCCTATTTTTTAATTAATTTTATAAGGATTGAAAGGATATCTGTAACAAACTAGATATCGGCAATCTATAACGTTACTTTAAATGGAAAATCTATTTTTTAAATAAATTATCGCTAAATGTAAACTACAATTTATCTAGCCTCTTCTCAATCAATTTTTATGTAACAAACTTAATGTGAGATAGGATTTATTATCTAGCGTATTATTAGTTATCGTGTTCTAAATAATATAAATTGAACAACGTGAGTTAAAACTGTAAAAAAAAAATGCTGAATAAAATAATCTAATTAAATAACAGTAGATTCAGCCGAGGTTTAAAAAAAATGTATTCTGATAAATTGCAAAACACTATATGATTAATTTTTAAAAATTCAACTAACTTAATTCAACTAAAGTATGTAAATAAAAAAAAAGTTACTATTTTTTTAATATAAGTAACAAAGAAATGTTTCTTTATATTTACTATAGATGCATTTATTCAAAATTTAAACCATCATAATTTCCGCTGTTCTAGTGATAATGAGCCTTTTGATAAGTGCAATGGAAATTTAAGTGATTATATGCATCAAACACACTATAGAGAAATATTATATACGAGAACCTACAGACAATTATGAATTATGAAGTATTAAAAACTAGATATGAATAGGGAAAGAGTGATACTATAACAAATTTTAAAAAAAATATTTGTTAATTTCTCTCTTTCTTTCACTATACCTCATTAATTTTTAGTCAGACATGGTAATTAATAAAACAAAGAAAAAGATTACGCCTCTATTAATAGTTTATAAAAAGTTGATATAAAATTTTAAAATGCGAATCGGATCATTCGTCTTTTACATTAAAATTTCTCCAGAAGGATATGATCATATCTTTTTGATTTCGGCTGACGCACTCCAAAATTTCAAAGGTCAAAAAAAGAAATTTCAAAAAGGTACGCGAGATCATCTTTAATTTTCAACTCAAGTCACAAAGAAATGGTGAATTATATTAGTATGCTATGTATGTTCAAGGTCAGATACTTAACATCCAAATGTTTTTTTGTGAGTCTTCTGTGAGATAATTATATTGTTTTTTCCTTTTAAATTGTACGATTAAAGAATTTCATAATATTTTCATTGCACTATTTTTTATTTCTTGCGTGGTTTGGTATAAAAAGTTGAACTAACTTGTCATATTTAGATAACATGATTTAACATTTACTCACACTATAACAAAAGATAAATAGAGGGTGTCCTTTGTCTCTCTCAACAAGCTAAATATTTTCATGTGTTTAATCTCCTTTCCTCAAGTACGTAAGTCCTTCTATCCAAATGTGCGCCCAATTCACTCCGAGAATCTTTCTTGGAATTATTCAGTTTAATATGTATGTATGTATGTGTATATATATATCCAAGTAGTTCACACTGTAATAAAATTTAAGGATCGGTTGATTATAATGAACACCATTTATAAATTTGAATTGTGATTGTATAGAGTAATTTTTAAGTATTTGACACCTATTTAACCGGATATTATGAAACTTAAGTCCTGGTTGGGTAAAGATTTTTTTTTTTTTTTGAAATCACACTAGGAGATAGAGAGGAGGAGAGGGATCAACACGAGATTAACTGGCGACCTCAGTCAAGTGACGAGGACGACACCTGAGTTGGCACCTCCCTCTCCTAACTTCAATACCAAACCGACGGGAGGACTTTGAGCCTCGACAGATTTAACGTGTATCAGCGCCAGTTACACGGTGGGTCATTAGTGGCATCAAGGCTCGAACCCTCTATTTGACGAAAACTGCCGGCCGCAAGTCTGCGACCATGGCCACTAGGCTACTGTGGCATGGGTAAAGAAATGTCTGAAATATTGGAATTACATTGATATACCTAATGAAGTTGAACTTTATGAAAAATGTGTACTAAAATACTGTGATGTGAAATTAACTAAGGGCAGATGATGAAATACGTGATTCAATAATAAAGTCTTTATAACAACACGCCTACAGTTCAAATTGGTAGGGAATTTCACAAAATATTTCAAAACGAAGTCAAATGCATTGCTGCAGATGTTTACCTTTTCATCTCGAAGACTGATTTACATGGTGTCTATGATGTAAATCAGACACCATGTCTTCGTGACGAAAGTCACGAAGTCATGAAAATAAGATAAGTTATTAAATATTCCATCATTATATTTGATGATTTTTATAACTACCAGAAGAAATATATTCTTGTGTACATATATTACTTCATTTAATAAATTCATTTTATATCCTCAAAATAAAAAAAGATATTTTCCCTTTTCATCTCGGATAATGAAGTAGTATCTTCATCTCTTTGAGTCTTTTTTTTTTACCTTTTCCTATAAAAAGGCCTACTACTTTAAGAGATTAATTATATGCTCCATTTATGTGATTTATTAGAAATTCCAAAGATAAATTCAAATTAAGGAAGAGAGAATGTAGTGATTAATTGATGCATTTCCTGATTCAATTCAGGTGATTATCGCTATATTTATTGCACTTTTAGCAAAGAATATAGAGATTGTAGGAAAAGTTGTACAAAGACATGAACGAGTAATATAGATTAGATAAACTAATAAAAAATATTGTACCCGTACATTTTTGAATTTTCCGTTACTTTGCAAACGATGTTCAGTGTCACACTATTGCAAAGAAAAGAACAATATATCTATCAAAAAAAAAAAAAAAAAAATTAAAATGTGGAAAAAATTTTTTAGAAAAAAAAAAGAAACTTTTTATGTTTTCGTGAAAGACAAAACATGGATTAAAGGCTAATATGTTTTGGGTTTCCAATATAAATACAAAAAGATAGAAAATTTATTTTGTAAATAATACTAATATTTTAAAGTTAAGCTATTAGTTTAAATTCAAACGGTGTATTCTGAAAAATTATACTAATTATATTCAGATATTTTCTATGATATTTAATGACTAATAATGAATAAATAACAACCCAAAGTTTCTAAATGTTGTTTATAATAGGTAATCTGATGATAAGAATTTCGTTAAATTTTTTTATACAAAAGTCCTTCAGAAGTAGTTATTTAGCCAGTTTTAATTCAATGTAGAAAATGATAAATGAAGCACTATTTTAATGTCATGCATTCCAATCATTTATGATTTTTTTTGTCTGGAATAAAATTAGTGGGATAATTACACCAAATTGTGTTAACCATTATAAAGCAAATTTTTTTAATTAGAAACAGGTATTTTGCATATTTTTTTGAACAATTACGGACCCTTTCTTTAATACTTGAATCAGGTCAAAATATATATATAAAAAAAAATTCCGAATTTATTATGTGGTGTTATTTGGTTATATATAAACTAATACATTCCACCACTTTTTTTAATACAGAAATCCATTTAACTGAAGTGCAAATGTCGCCAATTAAAAAAGGAAATTGAATTATGTCTTAAGTAATAAGAATTACATTAATAAAATTATCAAATCAATAAAAAGTGTGGAAAAAATTTCCTGTGGATGTAAATAAATTTAGTTTCAAGTCAATATGTTGATTATTTCGATCTGATCTGGAGAAAGATTTTCCAGGAGATCATTTAAACCATTTTAATACCTTTCAGGTGAGTGAGGGCTCCCTCTAGCGATTTACGAAATAAGAGGATGAATGAAATTTTCAGCATAAAATAGACTTTTTTTTTCATCACTCTAAGAAAAAATATATATATTGAACACGTGATGCAATTAACTTCCGTAAAAAGTTCCATATTTCTTGCATTTTTCTGCGCAAAAAGATCGAAGCAAAACATATTTAGAAAGGAAAAAAAAGACACTTTTTTTGAATTTGTTGCTTATATTTTTAGTTTTTGATACAAGATATCAAGTTAATTATGGTAAGATTTCTACACAAACATAGTAAATCAAATTTACATGATTCCTATTTTTCAATAAAATTGCCACATTTCACGGCGTATGTTGAACTCGTAATACAATTCAATCCCGTAAAAAATTCCATACTCTTGCCTTCTTCCACTCGAAAAACTTCAAAACAAAAAACATTTTTAAAAAAAAAAAAAATGACATTTCCCCCTAAATTATTGTTTATATTTTTGTATAAAATAATAGTTTTATAATGGTGAGATTACTACACAAACATAGTAAATCGAATTTACATAACTTCTATGTTCACTAAAATTGTATTTTCACAGCATTTCATACCAATTAAAAAAACAAGTTTATCAAAGCTAATAGTCTTTTAAATATTAAATGATTTAAGAACCTAAAAATGAAGAATAAGAGAAGAAAAGATTCAATATTGCATTCTAAAATTTTGATTAATCGTGAAAAAGATAATTGTCATCTTTTTTTTTTTTTTTTTTTTATGTTGTTTGTTTTTTAAAACGTTTTTCTGAATTTCACTTGGTGTGTGTGTGAGTGCGTGTATGTGTCATCAAATTTTCGATCGTTAATTTAACCAACTTCCCATCAAGCTAGAACTTTGAAACTTTGGGACTCGTTCTTACTTGCCTAACAATGCAATATTCAGACATTTGAGACAAGTTTTAACTAATATTTCAATAAAGTTAATAAGTTAAAATATCCCTTCCACTCGGCGCTTTGAGGAAAAAATTTCTTTCCCCCTCGGGGAACATCGGGAATTCCCCCATACGCCGCATGAGGTATCGTAAAACTTTTATTTGCGATATCCCCTTTACTATCTCGGAGATAGTAAGGGCATTCGCAAGAAAGAAAGTTTCCAATATTTGGCGCCATGTCATATCACAATAATTTTTTCTGAATTCTGGTTCCCAGTTTTAATAGAATGAGTTACAAACTTTCAAATGCCTGTTTTGATTTTATATTACGAATTTTTTTAATACGTTCATAAATGTGTCTTTTTAAGTAAATTTTAAAGTTAAAAATTTTGTTTTCTAGAATTTGATGTACAGCATTTCAGAAGTACTAAGAAAGTAGAATTTAAATGATTGGCATGTCGACTCTAAATCATGAATTAGTAAAAATTATTAAATGCATAACTTTTATTTGCTCCATTCATAATTTTTTAGTAAAGTTCGTTTGTGTTCTGTCCACGTTTTTGGATCTAGAAGAGTATGACGTGTAATACATGTAGATTTATCTACACTTAGCCTATCATACTCAAATTAGCCTCACCTCACCACCACGCTGTTAGATCTGGTAATCCAAAAATATTTGGAAACTAAGAAAGAAAGGCTTGTATGTGTTGTAAAATTTTTCAGTAAAAAATATTCAATAAATGATTGATTAAATTGAAATTATACTTAAATTTTTTTATGTGTTTATCACGTGTTTGTTTTGAATTTAATGTATAATAATTAATATACTTTATCATTATATAAAAACGTTGGTTTCTATCTCGAATTATTTGTTTATATTATTGACATAAGCTGCCGAAACAGTAGATGTAAGAACGGAAATATTTGAAAGAATGTTTTAAAAATACCATAGTATTTTATAATTATGCATTAGGTATAAAAACAATTTTAAAAAAAAAATTGTTAACGGTGCAATTTAATCTATGAGATAGGCTACATAGATTAAATTGTCAGACTATTGACTGAAAAAGATTTAATTTGGATAAGATGAGAGAAAAATTTAAATTAGATTTCCCAGACAAGTAAGTCAATTATTATCGTCATTTGCAGACGATAAAAAAAATTATTTACTTGTGTTATTATCTGGTTGCTGTCTCAAAAGCGTCTGGTAAGACGACTTTTTTCATATTTCGTGAAGAAAAGATGTATTTTTTCATATTTTTAATTATTTATTTCATGCGTCATATTTTTAAATTCTATGATTATATTTAAACCCTCTATAATCCTGTAATACTTTTTAATTTTATTAGATTTACATAGCTATTTAAATTAAATTTTCGAAACAATTCATTTCCGTTTAATTTTTTAATTGATTTTTAATTTTTGATTGATTTGATTTGATTTTACATTCGAATGATTAAACCGTTATTAGCCAACTTGCAAACCGTTATTAACGATTTGAATAAATTGCCTTAATTTTCTGTTAAATGTTTTTAATAAAAATACAAAACTTTTTTTAATTGTCTACAAAAATCACAGATTACTCATTGATCTACTTTAAATATTGTTTCAAAAAATATTTTTTTAAGGGGGGATGGTGTTCCTCAAAAAGCCTATTAATTATACGGATTCCTTGAGTCGTATAATTAATAGGCTTTTGTCGTATAATTAATAGGAGTTCAGAACTGTTTTCAAAATCGATGGCTGATGTTCTCAACTTCTGTTTTCTCGATGCGCATTTCAAAACGTCGGATCCGTATAGCTGCTCCATGTTTGAATGGTAAACTTCCTCGCCCTCTCACATCTATATATAGGATGCCCACTTCAGAAGATATTCTCTTAGGAAGTAAATAAAATTAGCTCAGATTAAATATAAATTGATTCTTCTCCTTTTTACTTTACATATTGAAATTTTTAATTTGTTAGTATCAAATTTAATCACAGGATATTGTAGAATTGCAATTTTATATCTAATATCATCAGTGGCGGTGATAGAAAATTAAAAGGGGGGGGGGGCAAAAAGATTTATAGAAAGCAAAAAATAACGATGGGAGAGAGGGAAGATATAAGGAAGGTAGACACACAAACACAAAATTTAAATATTCAGCAGCAAAATAGTAAGCCTTTGACGCTATCTCAGTGATTTTGGACATAGAAGTAAAAGTTGACGAGTTCATACCAGCTTTATTGTGGTTTTGTTTCAAAACTAGAAACTTAATTGTACATTTTTTTTTTAAATTTTGATTATTATTATATGTAATATAACTTTCCTCAGAAGATCAATATTATAAATGCATTGCAATTAAACAGAAGTATTTCGAGAAATGAAAAACAATAAGCGATAATTACGTTTTAAAAAGTATGGTTTCTTTAAAGTAAATTCTAAGAATGATTATTTACCAAGCCATTATAAACCGCAACACAGTCTGATCTTCCTTCAAACTAGAATTTAAAAAGAAAAATTAATGATAAAAAGAATATCTCATCTTGTGAATGCACTTTGCTAGGCTTTAATGACTTGACTTATAAAACGAGATCAGGAAAATACAAACATCAAAACTTTTAATGTCACGGGGCATATGATCCTCACATGAAATCACACGAAAATTCATTGCTTATTTTATACTCTCTAGAACGTTATGGATTAATTCGTAGATTCATGCTTTAAAATTAATAACAATCTGATACCGGATAGTGCACAAATAAAACTAACTTTTATTTGAACATACTATTTAACAAAATTACGATTTATTACCTTATAAATAAATCAAGGATATTTTGTTTTTCAATACTCCATTGTTCATCATTCTATTTCGTAATAAATTTGCTAAATTTATTTTTAAAAAGAAATTTATGTTTTACTTTTTAATTCCACCAATCTAACTACCAGATTAAAAATCTACTACTTTATTCAATTCTTTTTAAAAAATTTATAATAGAATTTTCATTGTTAGGAGTTAGTTTTTAATATACTTCCTTTAGCCCTTTTTTTTTTTTTATCATTGGTTT
>BMAW01053525.1:668075-861895 GCA_019974015.1 Nephila pilipes | reverse complement strand
TCATCAATGAATTTCACAATAAAATAATAAACGTCTTTTGGACTAATTACACTAGACCAATTTTCCTTTTTCAGAAAATTTCAAGGATTCAAGCTTGTTTATAAAACATTTTTCCTTTAATTGAATGATGCAAGGAGACGCATCGGTCAAAAAGTCATATGATATTTTTAATGTTACTTTCCGCCGAATAACAATTGATCTGTCGAAAATAAAAACTACGCACGTAATTTACGAAAACGAACAAATATGTGTTTGTTTCAGTAAATTTAGTCATTGTTAATAAAATCAGTTATTGTTGTCAATCAAGAATGTTTACTTCAAGAATTTTAAATCATATTATTAAACTTATTTAGTAGAGAATTCCATATTCAAGCTTAAGAAATTGAGCTTTACAAAAATAGGAATTTTAATTATTTATCTGAAAGGAAGCTTCCTTCTAAATTTCCAAAATTAATATTTAATATATATATATATATTATAACGTTGGAAACAATTTTTTTGCTACTAGTATTGCTTCAAATATAAATTTCGCATACGTTAGTTAAATCAATTGTATAACATTTTAGGGATATTGAATTTGAAGTGAAATGCAGTATTTTTTAAAAAGTAGCATATCATGATGAGCGAGAATTTTGAATATAATTAGAATAAATAGAAAAATATGTATAATGTCGATCAAAGCTTCTTATGTATTATTTAGAATAAAATATAAAAACTGCATAGTAAGTAACAAAAAAGAAAAGAAAATTGAAGTACTTGTACGAGTTATGCTTCTGTCAACAGTTAGGATAAACGGTCAATGGTTCCTGCCACTTGAAAACACTCCATTAATAAACATTTTAAGTGTATGTACATCGAAAAGAGAGTTAATGACCCTTTTTATATGAACATTTGACTTTTTCGTGCAAAAAGACTTTTTAAAAAAATTTCTTGTTATCAATGAAACCATGTGATATTTTTTTTAATTTTATTTAAATATTTTTAAACGCTATTGTCATCAAATCATCATATTTGATTATTCAATGTTCTTAAAGTAATTTTTTATAGCATTTTATGAAAGATAACGAGTTGATACAATCAGATTATACAGAAATATTAATCGAAATATTCTCAAAAATTCCAGCATTGCTTAAAAGCTTTGATTCTTTTTCATATGTGTTTGAAATCAAATTGTTTATCGAGAAAATCGATTTATTCATTTTCATATTTCCTAAGAACTATAAAAATAAAGTATTTTTATCATTCCAAATTGAATGACATATACTAGCGAAGTCAGGCTCCTTTCACTCTACAAATCATTTTCTAACTTGTAAAGTTCATGTAGGTCATATATACATACGAGTATATACTATGTTGCTTCAGACTGAAGAATTCTCACCCCCCCTACTTTTAAAGCATTAATACTATTTCGTATGCTTAGTACTGCTTCTGATTGTATCATGCAGTATCTTTTAATATATTCAGTCAACCGGAAAGTTCTATCCATTTTGAGGGGAAAAAAAGAAAAGAATACACTTTTCATACATTTAGTAATATCTATTGTGCAATATAATTACCGTCGTTACTAAGATTAATCTATAACTATGTGGTTGTCTCATGAGTTAAATGAGAAAAATTTGTTGAATAGAATAATCATAAATACATCTCTACTTGCTTGGAACGAAAACGAGCCGTTATTGGATCCGATGATAACAAAAAAAAAAGGGGGGGGGGTTCCCACGTAAACATCATAAGGATTGGTTGGTTCGTTTTATTACCTTCGCACTTGAAGCAACACGAGGGCTATTGGAGACGGACCTCGTAATTTTGAACCTCAGTCAAGTCACGAGGATGATACCTGAGCTGGCACCCCCTGTCCTAACTTACACACCAATGGGTTGATTTTGAGCCACGACAAATCGAACGTGCATTAGCCCCGGTCTTTAGTGTGGCATTAAGGCTCGAGCCTGCGACTCGACGGAAACCACCTATCACGAGTCCGCTGCTTAAGCCACTAGGCTACCGCGGCCACTACATCGTAAGGAAAAGAGGCCAGGACAACCAAGCCCTTTCAACTCTAAGCCGAACTGAACACGAGAATGCTGTGTATATGGTATATGCTGTGCAGTAGGAGATCCAGAAAAAAATAGACAGGAGGAGCGACACTGTCGTATGTTTTTTCACTACTAAATATTAATTTAGGAATCAAATTCAAATTGAGAATTAAAAACCAATAGTACGATTGATTGATTGTTTGATTTTAAAGGACGTAGAGCGACAAAGGCTTACATTCCGACAGATAGCTTGGTCCTGTGCTTGGACGCAACAAAGAACTTTGAAGTAAAGCAACAAAATAAATACATTTGAAGTTTGTTGGGGCAATTTGGTTGAGTATTCCTAGCCAGGTATGCTATTTTGTCTGTGCATGAAATTTTGATAGAAGTGGGGCAACACACGACCCCTGGATCTCCCACTGATGATATTTATGGGACGTCGAAGGATCAATATAATACGAGCTTTTGAAACATAACGAAAATTCAATTCGGGGAAGTGATTTATGAACAAAGTATTAAAAAAAGGGGGGGACTGGCGATGGAAAGCACATCAAATTGCATCTTGATAATGCAAACACGCTGCTTTGGTGATTCGTTAGGTTGAGAAATTGTATCGTATTCATCATATTCCCTAGATTTAGCACCGTCCGATTACCTCCTGTTTTTCTTCCTGTATAATGTTTTTGTAGGGGGGAAAAAATTCAAATCTGGAGCAAATATCAACATATTATTATCTGAATTCTACACTTTCAAAGACAAAGCATTTTTAAAAAATGGTATTTACAAAACACCATCACTCTGGTAAGAGGTCACAAGCATTGGCGGAAATTATATTTTACAATAAATATTATTAAATGTAAGAAAAATGTGGTATGTTATTTTCTTTCACTTTCCAAATTGACTGGGAGACATGATATTATTCATTAGCTGCATCATGTGTTGCAATGCAAGCAATTTTACATAGAAGCACTTTGAATCTTTTTTTCCCTTGAAATTTTCTACCATTTTCACTGATCTTTCCATTCTTTGCTGACCTTGAAAGTGATATTTTAAGGATAAAATATTATTCAACCTACACTTAATGTAAATTTAATAGTTATTTGATAATTACATAGTTATATTTTTGCGAGAAACTAAACATTAATAACTTGCATATCTGCTAAAATATTATATAGTTAGGCAAAAGTAAAAACTGAAGTGATCTACTTATATTACTGAAAATTAGAGAATTGCCGAGGACACTTATAGTTTCGATCGTTGCTTATTGCAGCAGACCAACTGATCACGGGAAATGATACCGAGATTTTTTTTTCTTTTGCGTAACTGTCTATGCATAGTTATGAATATCAAAGTAAACATTTATGTTACCTGCGGCGTTGGGTTTCGCGGTTTTTTCTTCATTAACTTCGGGGACTTTTTGTAATTTGAATTGCATAAAATTACAGTTCCTTGATAACTAAATGAAACGTGATTAGGTAAATGAAATGATGGTAAGAAATGTTCTGAATTTAATTGGAGATAGTGATATGTGTAAGCGGAATAGAATAGAAAGGAAAAAGAGAAAGGAGACAAATGATAAGGATAAGCTGATAATTTATAAATTGGAGTGAGTTATTGTATCTAATCGTTGATAGTAAAATTGGTTGAAAGTGACTCCGGATTAGAATAATAGGAGTCGGATCTGCTATACTCGAAAAGTTTCTCAAGCGGTGCGAGTGAGTTGATAAGCTAAGACCTTATTGTTTTAATTTCAGCTAAGATTAAAGTAGATTAAGAAGGATTCGAGAATGAGCGACCTGGTATATATATGGTGCAGATAGATAATAAGCTATGTTGTCCTTTTCCTGGAGTGTCTTCTTTGGGACTTGTGAACGTATTAACTGTTCAATTAGATTTTAAGATGTCTGTGAAGTTTAATAATGAAAGGTAGGCGCCACGAACCAAATTTCAAAAAATAAAAAATTTAGTCAACTGCTGGTTATTTGAAGAATGTTTGATTTATGAATCTAGGCATAATACTTAGGTCAATAATTAAAAAGGATTCGTAACTGTTGTATTCTAAAATATGTAATGTTTAAAAACTGTTAGGTGGCCAATCAAGTTTACCAATAAGCGAATGAAAGGTTTCAAACAATATTCTTGCGTGTTACATTCTGATTCCACTAAAGACCCGTGATATTGCGCTACCCAGGTGCACAAAAAATATACAAGGAGAAAAAAGAAATACTCAAAAATGAATACCCAGACGCATTGATTTTGAAATGAGTATGTTTGTATCAGATTTGAACGTATATCTTTATCGAATGTGAAACATTACATGTATTCAAAACGAAAAAAAATGGGAAATCACCATTCTCAAAAAATTATTACAGATATAAGGACTAAAAAAGTTCCTTTTATATACTGACTACGTATTTTAAGAATTGGGGTTCAAAAACAAATATGGTTTGCTTTAATATTTCGATAATATTTTTTAATATTTCTTTAATATTTCGTATTTACAAAGGTACAAATTCAAGGTACAAAGGTTAATTCAAGGTACAAAATTGCACCTGTTTAAATCATAAATTGTTATATAACTGTTAACAGCTTAATTATGTATCCTGATTAAAAGAGAACATAGTTTAATCCAATATTGCTTTTTTTTTAAGCAATCAGCCTGATAAATATGAAGTGTTTATGTATAAAAGATACTATAATTCAGAAGAGCTTAATTACACTTTAACTATTCAAATGTATTTTTCAGAGGGTTTAGAATAATAATACCTAGGTTCAAAGTCCTTACGCTTGGATAGTGAGGAAGTTTGAAGAGTGAGGCTACAATGCTGGTTATTTGACTGAGGCTCAAAATTACGAGACCCGTCGCCAATAGTCCTCGTGTCGCTGCGGGGGAATCCTGTTACCTATCCCATCTATCATCTTAAATGTTATTGTAATTGCAATATCTGAAGTTCAAATTAAGTGCAAGCACGTACAAAGTAATTAAAATAGTTAATTATATCTAAGATATAAATTTTATTGTTCCTTTAATTTGGGGACTTGCGACCGGCGGTTTTCGTCGAATCGCAGTTTCGAGCCTTGATGTCACTAGATACTTGCAGTGTAGCCGGGGCTGATGCACGTTAAATCTGTCGGGGTTCAAAGTCTCCCATTGGCATGATGTGAAAGTTAAAGAGAGAAGGGTGCCAGCTCAGGTGTCGTCCTCGTCACTTGACTGAGGTTCAAAATTATAAGGTAGTAGCCCTCGTCAGTAGCCCTCGTGTTGCTTCTAGTGCGATGTTAATAAAACGAAACCAAACTAAATCCTCTGATTAGGGGAGAGTGGTATCAAACAGTTTAATATCTCTAATCGCGAGTACTAACAACTTCAGAATCTATCAAAGAATATACTTTCTGGAATACGATGCGAGTACCTCCTTCAGTTACTCCGACAGCGTTGTGTCCTAATCACACCAAATCCACTATACACGCAAGAAAACTTGCACGCACATCACACTAATACTTTTTTTATTATTAGCGTAGCCTTATTATATCTCTCGGTTCAGTTCTCTGTCGCTTTTATAGACTGGATTATATTTATTCACTCCATTTCTAATATTTACTTAATTTGTATCACATTATATTTCATTGGGAAAAAGCTGGAAATTTGAATAAAAAATCAGAAAGAGACCCTAGATGTTAGACGAAGAGAAAATTCGCGAATAGCCCATTTTACATAGCTTCTAAATCCAACGTTAATAAACTATTAATCAATCAATTAATACATGTAATATTATAAAATTAAACCAGCCTTGACATTATCGAGTCGCGTGATAGGAATTGGAGGGCTGCTAGTTTGATACCCTTGGCATTTATTAAAGCTTCTCCCTTCCCATTGGAACATGAGGATCAATATCTTCATAGCTTCGGATTCTTCAAATAAATCATGATTTTCAAAGCTAATATCGTATTTATTTTGAAATCGTTATGATTTCGATCCAATTGTAGTAACGAAAACAATTCAACTTAAATTAAACACAATTAAAGTGATTTTTTCTCTGTTTTTTAAATGCTTCTAAGCATTATTTTAAAAATGGCAGTTTTACAAGTGCTTTTGCGATTACTTTACAATTTTCGGATGTTTCTGAGTTTCCTTGGTTTTGTCCGCAAATATAAATGCATTTCGGCTTTCATTAGGGAAATTTTACGGAAATTAATTTCTCGTTTTTTTTATAACTGAATCTATTCTTCGAAATTAAATCAGCTTCTTGGAAAGCACATCTCAAATATGATAATAATAATAATAAGCTCATGGAAAGCTTTCTCCAATATACAATTGTTTAATTTCTCTTCTATATCTTTCAATTTAATTTTCATTTGATCTGACTTCGAATATAACAAGCTAATCTCAGTCAGCATAAATAAAATGAATCTTACAAAGATTTCTATGTATTAGCATAATATTTTCTGAAATTATTATGATTTATTTATTTTGGAAATCATACTTTAATTTCTTAATTTGAATTAATATCGTCTAGGCTTTTTATATATTTCATGGCATATTTATTCACTTCCATACTTACATACGATACATGGGTTTTCACCTACAAATAGCCAACATTCGACTTCAGCAATTTTGTACAAAATGTTTTTCTCCGCTAAAAGCAGAAATCTATTTCTTAAAATGAAAGAATCAAGCATGGAAGAGTTCATCACGAATTAAAAATCATCAACAAAATATATTTCTCTGGATTAACTCAAAAATGTGTCCTTAATATTTATTTAAATTGTTTAAATTCAATTTCTCTTTTTTCTTTCCTATCGTTAGTATACTTAAGAAAATCTTATTACCTACTAATGATATATAAATTTTATTCTGGTTTATTTTATTCAAGATATAAAATCAATTCAAAAGCAATGTTGAATACATTCGTATCATTCATCTGAATTGAACAAGCGTTACCTGTGGTACGATCAGGAAGAAAAGCAGTTAATAACCTGAAAATTCTGATTTAACACATTTTCTCATGGAATTTAAAATATTCTTATTCTTTGCTTCATTTTTCTTTATGAATGTACTTATTCATTTTCGAGTGCTTGAACATAAAAATGAAAGTAGGCTTGAATAAAATAGCTTACAGATTATAAAGAGTGATAAACTTTCGTTTTTTGGATTTTGATTTTCATAATCGCAATTTTATCAAGACTCGATATTATTTTCAGGAAGACAAAGTATCTTCCTTATCAGTCATTGACCTACATCAATTCAAGACAAACATCTCATAAACGAATGTTCCATACACGTGACGTATTTGTGTAAACTCGTATTTTTCCTCACTTGCTTCAGTTTTTTTACTACATCTTTTTCCTTCAATAAACAAGAAAAATTACTTCTAAAATATAAGCATGTAATCTCTATCCGAAATTTGAATGTTTTGAGTAATTTTTATAAATGAACAGATTTTTTCTGCCCTCAACGAATATCTTTGCGACTTAGCTAATATAACAAATAAAAGTTCTACTGAAAAAGTACTGTAGCTTAATTTTTAAAGTTTCTAATTATACATAATTATTGATAAAAAAAATCTGGATATTCACTAATGAACGACTCAACAAAAAACTAATGATAACATTGTCTTGTTGAATCGACGCATCATTGCCCCAACCAATAGCAAGGTAAATTTTAGTAGCCGATTGTAATACCTACGAAGGCTTTTGTCTTCTACTTCTCTGCTAGTTGATGTGAATGAATTCTTTTTCGCAGAACAGGAAAAATAAGTTTACATTCTTTACGCGTATTCATTTTATGTCTGTTAATTTTCAAATCAATAAATGAAAATTGATTATTATTTCTTTAATTCTAATTTTAATTGTTGCTCATCTATTTTAGCCCTTTGTATTATGTATGCTTTTATTGAAAACAGTTGGTTGTAAAACTAAAAGAAAAATGGCTGACGAACATCTTCATGAAAAATGGGAATTGTATTTTTGCAGTTGTTTAAAAGGTAACATAACCTGCTTGATATGTTATAATGCTATTATTGTACCGAAGTTGTTTTTCAGTAAGGTGACTAATTTCTTTAACAATGAAAAGGAGGATCAAAAAATTTACAATGAAAAGGAGGACGAAAAGATTTAAGAAAAAAGTACAGCGTAAATAAATCAAACATTTTATTAATTCTAACAAAAATACACGAATTATGCTTACATTCCTTTTAATTATTTAATTAAACGAGTATTTTTTTTCATTTAGTGAATATTTTTGTCAATATATTGTTAACTTCCATACTTAAAGCCCGCCTCTAGAGGGCGTTCATTTGTAAAGGGAAGAGTATTTGATGTCACACGATCCCCTCAGACGGGACCTGACCGAATCTCCGAGAGAAGCTGTTGTAAACTAGCGGTAGTAAGGAGTGTAAATAAATTGTTGTTGTTATACAATCTGATGTGTTTTTGTCTAAGGACAACTGTGTAATCTAATGATTATTAACTAAGTTAACAAAAAGTATAAGTAAAAGGAAGTGTATGTGTAAGGATGACACACAGTAAAAAGAAAAGAAGTTTTAATAATATCATTTTCTAACAATATATTGGAAATTTCGGGGCAAGAAATATCCTTACAATTGAATGTTACGGTAAGCACTTCAGCTAGAGTATCAACATTCAATATTGATTTCTCACTGGTCCAAAAATCATTACCTAAAGGAGAAAAAAAAAATTCAACTGCGACAGCACAATGTAAATTTAACAAGAATAATTAAATTTTCATATGCTAATTTTTGAAGTGGTTAAACATTTTCACCCATCTTTTATTAATTTATACATGTTGACTTTTCCATTATTCTAATTTATCAGAATTTAAGCATACATTCAGTCTTCTAATTACTTCAAACAGACAATTGTCATCGATTTTAATTTCATGCTTTTCTTTCGATTAAAACTCAACGTAATTTTCAATATCTGCTCAAAATACACCACTGAAAACTGTTATTTCCTGTGATATTTATTTCAGACCATTCTTCGGTATATTGGAAACATGTTTGATAAAAATTCTGCACTTTTTCGCTGCACTTTTCCGTTAAGCACAGATTTGATTCCTCTAAGTTTGACAATTTTCTTTTCTTTTTATTATTAAAGGAATAAATTTTTCTTCAAATCGTGATTTATGTTATAGGAAAAAATCGTTCAAAACAAGAAAATTTCTGTAGCTGAAATATGTTCATCTTCAATATTTTGAATGGTTTTGTGGAAAATAGATGCCTGAATATGTACAAAATACATTAATATCTTCGATATTCATATATGAAGAAAAGATTCAAGAATTTTTGGACATTTGCTTAAACTTTAAGAAATATGAACGGAGAAGTTCAAATAATTGTAAAATACGCTCTATAGCAGGTGATAAAGCGAGCTATTTAACATTTGAATATCTAAAAGTGTTTTGTATTCAACATTTGCGTAACAGTTTGGCGCGGCATCTCTGAATAGAGAGATTATCAGATTAGTTTTGAAATATTGTAACGTCGTGATCCCAGAATTTGTGGAATAGATCGGTAGCGTGAAGGAATCACACAGCTTAAGTAAAAATATGTCTTTATTGCACAAGTGTATGAGTTAAATTCAAGTTAAAAAGGCGTTTTCGCCTTGTTTCTCTTCGCACAAAGTCACAAACAAAAACAGCTTAAACAAAATATCACAAATAGGAATATATCCACAAGAATTTTGTCCCAAAATCACAAGAGCTGGAAATAGCCTAAATTAATTGTATCCTATCTCTTTCATTTCTTGCGGGATCACCTCTTTCGCTCTTCGTCAGGATCCCTTCTCCTCCTCTAGTCTTTATTTTTGTCCCTTTTAAATCCTCGGGTAGGGCTGACTCACGCCCCTCCCCCTTTCGATTTATTTTCATTTTTGATTGGATAATCAAATTTCACAGACACCCTCCGTTTCTGCCCGCAACATCTTTCGCTCTTATAGGCCAATATCAAGTTTAACACACGTGCATGCAAATGTCGGACGTCTAAAGGCTAGGCCCTAAATGCTCATATATAAATATGTCATGAGTCACAATACCTCACAAAGAAGAATCAACCCTGCCACACCTGTGTAGCAGAATCAGGTGTTCATGAATGTTGCTGACCAAAGCAGATGGCCCCAGATTTGGCTCATTTATTAATTTGGAGTAGTAAGCTTTTTATTGCGTCTTTGAATGGGAAGTTGGAAAGAAAAACGGGAGTTGAATGCAAAAGTCTCTGACGGAGGTTATCGTTACAATATCGAAAAGGAGGACACTTATCGAGGAAGGACAGAACCTACAAAAGGAGGACTGTCTTCCCTAAAGGAGTATGATTGGTCACCTAAATAGCAGTAAATGTCACTATAAACAACATAAGCACTATGATACAAATCAAATCGTAATTAATGGTTCCCCTACTATGAAGTCGAACGAACAACAGAAAAAGTACTATCGTTATTAAATGCAAAGCAGCGACGTGATTTTATTCATTAGAAAGTGATCCGTGACTGTGACCACTAGGTTACCAAGGTCACATGTAACTACTGAAATTCAGTATTTGGAAACATACCCATTTAAAAACTTAAAATAAATATTCATGCAAATGTTGTTGAAAATGCTAAATGCGATACAATCATATTTAATATAAAAAATAAAATACAACATTTTTATATTGCACAGTAAATATTTCAATATTTAGCAATTTTTAGTACACGATATTTAGTAATTTTTCTTTTTAATCAATTTGATGGATAAATATAAAATAGGGATGGATTAAAACAGCGCGAATTAAAAAATATTTTGGAAATACCAGACAAGCAAATAAATAAATAAAAACACTTTTATAAGAAAATCCTTTTCATTTCTAAGATAATGAAATGGTGAGATAAAAATCGATTATTTCATGTTAGATGATAATATATTTAGTGTGAATATTCACATTATGATTGATTCACTTGCAGTCAAATAAAAAGTCATATCTAAATCAATTCAATCTTCTTTCCACGGTATAACAAACCATGTGTATAACGCTTCACAGGTGTTTAAATTTCATGGACAAGTTGCTTTAATTTCGCGGATAAGTAGATATAAATGCTGTGAAATGGAGGTTAGATTACGAAATGTATGGGGAAATGCACGCATGTTGCAATTCTCCATGCTTAACGAACCTTCTTGCGTCTAGGATTTCAAGAACACATATTCTTGAAAAAGATGTTATTGATATACTTGTAAATATTTTCGAAAATAAGACTTTAACCCTTCAAATGAAATATTTGTATATAGAAGAACACGAAAGGCGTATTGCTTTCGTTGGGTATAAATCTAAACACCTGCAAAAAAGAATTTTTAAGAGCTATACAAGTGCTAATCATATATTTCTTAAATGGAAAAAAAAAATTATTGATTTTGACTTTCTTTAATTATATTAGATTAGTTTTGTTTCAACTTTTCATAGATATTTTTATTTTTCGGCATCACAATTTGTAAATTTCAGTCAAAAAAGAAAGGTCAAGTTTAATCTCCTCTGTTTATGAATTAGTTGAATAAAATTGTTTCTTACACACTTAAACCTCATTAGGATTATAAGTCATATTGGAGTATTCATTTAAATTTTGGCGATTCTTCCCTCCCCCTCCTTCTTTCAACTAATGTCTTGATTGTATGTGCATAATCATAATACAGGGTTATTCAAAGTGATTCGTCTATTTTAAAAATTCCATATTTTCCAAAAAAAAATAATAATAATAAAAAAAAAAACCGACACAAAATTATAAGTAATATATGAATGCAAAGGAAAAATATGCAAGTTTTATGTTACAAAAAAAAAAGATGAACCTCGTGTGCTCTTCTTGAAGCTATTTCTCGAAACGTATTGTTAGAAGCTTTCTCGAAGTTACCTCGCAATTGGATCGGTCGCAGTGGACCAGATGATTTCATGCCACACAACTGCTCACCTGATATGGTCCCATGCGATTTCTTCCTTTGAGAGTTTTGTAAAAGATAAAGTGTATGAATCACCATTACTCACAAATTTATGTGAAATTAAACAACGGATTTCTGCTGCTGAACAATAAGTTACCGCTGACATTTTACAAAGTGTTTGGCAGGAATTAACATATCGATTTAGTTTTAGTTCATTAACATCGCACTAGAAGCAACTCGAGGGCCATTGGCGACGGAGCTCGTAATTTTGAACATCGGTCAAGTGACGAAGACGACACTTGAGCTAACACATCCTTTCCTAACTTCCACACCACGCCAATGGGAGGGTTTTGGACCCCAACAGATTTAACGGGCATAAGCCCCGGATACAGAGTGCATCTTGGATGGCCTCAAGGTTCTAGCTCACAACTCGTCGAAAATCGCCGGCAGCGAGTCATTGACCATGACCACTAGGCCACAGCGGCCTTATATATTAAATGGCCATTATAGGTGTAACAAAAGGAGGTTATATTAAACACTTGTAAAAAAAACTCCCATATTTTCTATTGCATTCATGTATCACTTATCATACTGCCGTTTATTTATGAAATTTTGAAATCGGATGAATAATTTTCAATAACCCTGTATACTCATTCGTCTACTGTGTAAAAAAAAAAACAATGATTCTGAAATTATTTTCTTTTCTTCACGTATCCTTCAATCCTTAATTTCGGCAAACTATTTTTGGAAAGGGCCGATCTCGACACGTGTTGCTTGGCAGGTCAGGCAAGCAAACTCGAATATATTTACATGGACAGTTCTACTCATAGAACAGCAGCAACAACAAAAAATAGTTTAATTTTTTTTAAAAAAAATTAAAAAGTGATTTATACAATAATTATACACACATGCTAACACACACAAAAAAAGAATAAAATATTTCAATTTATTTATAAACGTATTATACAACTGATTAAATTTTGCATTATTGCAATGAATTTAATTGTTTTTTTTCCCCTGAGATAATATTTCGTCATACTGGTGCTCTAAAATTGGTACTTCTTATTAGTAAGAAGGTTTGCGAATGTTCGTTAATTAATGATCTGTTCTGCGATTTTACATACTTCATTTTCGAAAATATCCATTCACATTGGTAAGTACTCCTAAATACATTTATAAATCCCGAGCACATGATTTCAATTGGTCGTATTCATCTTCCGACAAATAATTATAAAATTGGGTAAAATCCATTGGTTTAAACTTCATTATAAGCATATCATCATTCTGCGGATCATTCACTTTCAATAGCCGTGCACGATTTGTGTATATTTTTTCAAAGCAAACATAATAAATTACTTAAAGTGGCAGTAATTGTTTTATTCTTCGTATGTTTACATATTTAGTCGCTAGCATGATGAGTAAATAAACACAATGTACTTACCAAAATTGCATATTAAATAATTATGAAACTTTTTACGAACGAAAATGTCAAATTTTTTGAAATTTAAGAAGAAACATAGAAAAATTAAAAAAGCTTTACTGGATAACATTCAAATATCCTGTTTAACTGCTAAAATGAATTTTTTATATGCATCAATACTTGCAAAATTGAAATACAAATAATACGAATGCATGCAAAAACTTTTGCAAAAATCGGCCAAATGGATGGTGCACAGTATAAAAATTCATTTAAAATTAAATGAAATTTTTCAACCGACTTTTATGAGGTGGACCCTTAAACACCATGACTCCTCCCCCCATATTCAAAGAAAATAGCCTTAAGCTCCGCAGAGCTGCCATCTATTAATCTTATTTAGAAGCAAAATGTCTCTCAGCAAGTTTTGAGAAATTACCCTGGAAAAAAAACAGATAATATATGAAAAAATGTATTAAACATTCTATCTACATTTCTGATGTGATTTTAATTTTTTTCTGATTCTCAGTAAAAAAACATAGAAATTACTTAAAATTAAAAACAATACAAATGTGCATCATATGAATTGTTATGCATCAATTTTATATTACCAAAAAAATATATGTATTTACTCTGATTAGAATTTTTGTGATTTAATTTATTTGTTAATTTTTGGTTGTTTCGTATTTTCATACAGGTAATAAATTATAGTTTCTTGCATGGAACTTGATATTAAATGGATTTTTTAGGAAGTTACCCGAGTGCATTTTGATATAGTATATGGTTATTTATTATACTTGTAAGTGCATCAAATATGTATGTTTGTATATTCTGTGTTAAATAAAAATAGAATTTGATTTTTAAATTTTATTTAATGAAACATAAAAAATAATTTTTTTATTTAATAATATATGATAAATTCATTCATCAGGCGTAAAAATGGAAATAATAGCAAAAAAGCATTACTTCCTCAATCATATTGATTTTAATATTCTATCTATATTATTCGATGAAATAGTTCTCAGAATAGTGATTTATACATATAAAAAAAAATATCATAGCAGAGCGTGGTTTCGATCCACGGACCTCTGGGTTATGGGCCCAGCACGCTTCCACTGCGCCACTCTGCTTGGGAATTTTTAGAAAAAGGAGAGAAGTTATTAAAACGAAGCGCAAGAGGGCGCTAACATCGTGAATGTCGGAAAAAATTTCTGCAGAAGAAAGAGGGGAGGGAAATTTGAAAACGTTACATATTTTTCCCGCTAATTTTCATATATGAAAATTTAAATATAATTTCAAATGGTAAATGAAAAAAGCAGACAAAAATTTTCATAAAAAATCTTTGTTTCAAATATTTTTTTAAACGCATTCTGTATTTTGCATGGTGCAAGTGTTGGGATATTTCATATAGTTGGATATTTTGAGCTTTGGACACCACATATGTTCTGTAAAAAATAAGCTTAGAATGAAATTTCCCGTCTTTTTCCAATTATTCGTGTAATAAATTAGAAGATGAATTTAATCTCATTATTATTTATATTGAAAAGTATCTAGTTAATTTTTTCTTTTGTCTTGTATCTCGATCTTGATGTAGACTGTTCAATTTGTTTTTGTAATTGTATACTATTGAAATCTCTTCTTAGTTTTGATGAACAGTATTTTCACTCGGCCTAGAATTTTGTCAAATCTACATTTAATGTTCACAGTCAAACAAAGGATGGAAATGATTGATTCCAACATTGAATTATTTCTTTTGTACTAGAATTTTTTACATCCTTTTGATTCTAATTGTAGTTCATCCTATATGAATGAAAAGTGATCCATTTCATAATTAGCTTTATGTATGAATATGTACATTATTGTTAACTAGGATTCCTCCATTATAGGTACATAAATAATCTTTGTGAAGTTTTTGAGCATTATTGTAGACTTGTAGAAACTTAACTAAGGAAACATCAATGAACTAGTTAAGTCTTTTAATTGTCTGAAAGAAATGTTGCTGAGCTACTCAATTATGTTTAAAAGATAAATAAAATTATTCATATTAATATTTTCAGTAGAGAATATTCAAATATGAAAATGAATTTTTCACTGAAATATACATATTTAAAAGATTTGGTTAAATTTAAAAGACCAGTAATAAGAAAATATTTGATAGCTCAATATTTAGTGTAAAATACTGAAAAATGGATAAATAAGTCTTCACTATCAGATTTAAAATTAATTTTGACTGGTATTATTATGTACAGTAATGTTTTTTAATGTCTGGATTTGAATGTAAAAATGTTTTAAAAACTATTATCTTGATGCAGTTAAAGAATCAATATGTAGTTTGTAATTTTAAATAATAAATATAAATAATGTAGTTAGATAATAAATATAATAATACTTCAGAGTTTTTTTTAGAGCCTTCTAAATAATTTTTGTTGAATACTTTTAAATTTGTGCTGATATTTATTAGGACAAAGAAATAATTCTGTTGATTTCAAATGACATTTGATGTTCTTTGGAAGGAGAGATTTATTCACAATTGTAGTCATTTCAAAAATATTTTAATGAGTTTTTGTAGTACATAGATAATTTAGAATCAAAATTTAGATTAGTATATTACCCTCATTTTAAAGTATAATTTATAAAATACATAAACTTGCGTTGAAAGTAAATGACAAATTATTGATTGCAAATAAGTCGGCAATATTTTTGAAAATTATAATTAAGTATTAAGGTGAATAGTATATTTCTACATGTAGAATTTCAAACCTGACTCCAATCTATAACTGATACTTTGGTTTTTTATGCAAAATTCAAATTATCTGTGATAGATCAGAGTCAATAAATGTATTGATATTCAATACCTGATAATTGAACAATTAATATAAATGTTCTGATATCAAGTTTCATTTTTATGTAAAGGCAATTAGTTAATGATAATAAATGATTTAGTAAACAATTTAAATTTCTAATGCATTTTTATCTCAAAAATCAATTATAATTGTCTAACACTGTTTACATTAAATTTCAATTCTGGAAAACTTCTTATTTTTAGTAGCTCCAAAACATTTTAAGTCAGTATTGAATGAAATACACAGGAGGAACCAAATTACATTTCATTATGAAAATAGAATTTTTCGAAATTCATCAATTACTTTTCAGTACTTTTTGAAAATAAATTATATTAAAAAAATATATATGTCCGTATCTTATTTATTTGAAGATTATTTTAAAATATCAAAATTAATATTTTTAAGAAACTAGAACCTTATATCTCATTGAAAACAGTATAATTAAAAGCATAATTTATTTTAATTTCCTACTTGTTGAAAATATATATTTCTCGCATCTAATTTTAAGTCTTTTTGAAATATGTCTCCCATAGTATCTCTGCCCTGTAGTATTTTCTCAATATTTTATTTGTATTTCATAATGGAGCAACATAAATATTTGATTTTTTTTTTTTTTGCATTTACTGAAACAAATGTTTGAATTGTTAACAAGTATGGAGTCATGCATACAAATGTTAAATAATTTGCATATATTGTAATATTATCTTTTAATAAAAATATAGATAAAGCAAGTTTAAAATAGCACTATAGATACACAATAACTAACCACTATGTTTAAATACATGCTGAGCATTTAAAAAGTATATCTTTATTAACCATGTATCTACCAGCTTTTCAGTTATCAGTGACCTTTACCTACAATTTTTGATGAAGAGCTTTTAGACTTGAGTATTATTTCTAAAACCATTTTATATATATAAATGGTCGCAAATTTGTATATAACAAAACATTACATTGGTCGCAAGTCCCATTACATCTCATATTATCATTGATTGATTGGTGTTATGGGATATAGAGCAACAAAGGCTATTATCCCCTATATTGCCATTTCTGTTGAAATTATCCCCATCTGAATTAATTATGATCAGGATTCTGTCTATTCAAATCACTTTCTCAAGGTTTGTCTTTGATTCAACCGCCTCATATTATTCTGTAAATAGAATTTTAAAAATGCAGGTTTCGAATAAATATACGTTTTGTTTGTTGCCATAATCATCAACAAAAGAATAGAATGTTGAAGATGTGCGATATATTTATATTTTTCTATTATACATATTTCTTTTGCAGTAATTTTAAGGATAAAATTTCTTAGGATCTTTATCAAATTCGTTCTTTTAAAGTACGTTTATATTGTTTCAGTAGTTATTCATTCAAATTTTGTAGATTATGATAATTTCATGCATAATATGTAGATTGAGTCTTAGAAGTATATGTTTCGAGACATTAAATCATATTTGAGATATTTTAAATGATGAAATAACAATCGAGCTTTTTTTTTTTGCTATTCTGTTATTGAAGCGCAGTGAGTGTGTACATTAAAATAAGCATTGAAAAGAAATGTGAATGTACAGAAATCATATTCACATCCGGTATAAAAAGGTGAAATAATCCGTTTAATTTAAAAATGACTTAAATTTAAAATTAAATAATTTTTGTGAACATTTTTATGAGAAAGTTTGGACACACACGAGTATAAATTTCATATACAACTTTAAATCCTCGTTGTATCGAGCCCGGATAGCTCAGTCGGTAGAGCGTTAGGCTTTTAACCTAACGGTCCAGGGTTCGAGTCCCTGTTCGGGCGAGTTTTTTTTTTATATGAGAATTACCACCTTTCATTTTCAATACTAATTTTAAATTGTTTGGTGGTGTTTTTTATTCTTTTTTTCTTCTCAAGCAATATTTTGTTATTTTTTTCATCCTTTGTTGCAACAAGTTTTTGATCAAATACTGAGCATTCACATTGTAGTAATTTTTACTTAATAAGTAAATACATTTTGCAATTTTATTTATATTAACATTTTAAGAGGCACTGTTTCTTTCAAAGTTAAATTAAATGTTTTTCTTCTAAAATATTTGGAATTATATAGTAACAAGGCGCATTTGTATCGTATTTATTAAATTTCATAAGAGAGAAGCCATTTTGGTATTTGAAAACAAATTTTTCCATTACTTTCTCAAAATTGCTATCCCCCTGCAAATAACTCGTGTGTAACCTTTGAATTCAAATTATTTTCAATATGTTTTTTTCTGATATTTTTCATTACTTATTTATTATTATTTATTTCAATACCGTTTGTGATAAAGTAATATTCTGTCCCCATAATTTATTGTAAATGTTTTTTAGAAACATTTTTTTCCTTCAATTTTGAAATGACTTAAATTAAATTAGAATCATTCTGTTACTGAAAATTAGGAACATTGTTTTTAAAATAATGTGAAGATTGATACATTTAATGCAGTCAGAATAAGAATGTCAATTACAATAAACTGAATAAATTTAGCAAATTCTAAAAAATAAGGAGCAATAAAAGTTGAAATAAGAAATTGTTCGATAGAATTTAAAATTGCTTCAATAATTTTTTTTTCTCTTTAAGCGAAATTGCTTTTTTCTGAAACAAATAATTTTAGTTGGAGGTATATCTATCATATATTGAAAAATCACATTCAATTGTTGTTCACTGCACACCAGAAATTTTTAAAACTTTCCGATGTAAGAAAAATAAATTTCAAGCATACTTTGAAACTTGGGAGAAAGTTAACAAAAAAAAAAATTCGTTTTAAAATGCTAAATCATTTTCTTTCATGCATCAAAAAACCTTAACAGGTATAATTTAACCTGTGCTGCCATCTCTTAAGATATTATTTAAACAATACTAAAAATAACTCTCCAAATATGGTACATATAGACATTACCCATACTTCTATCTACTGATTAAAATTAAAATTGGAGATTGGAAACTGGTAGTTTTTCCTTGTGGAATTTTTTTTTACTTTTAACTGTTAAAAAAAATCTTGTATTTTTGAGATATTATTTAAAATTATACTGCTTAGCGGAAAAAATTTATTGATACAAATATGTCTCCAAACATACAGCTGAAACTTGAAAAATTAAAATATGCCATTTCAAAGCATAGAATATTTTTGATATGACAATCATTAAATTATAATTTTTAAAAATGAAAATTAAAATTATTCATATTTCAAGTGGAACGCCGCATTCCACACCAGATGTCAGTATAATCGCTGAAACGTGAAAAGTGCTTTGAAAGAGATTGAAAATAACAGTTATCAAAAGGCTGGTTTTTTTTTAAATTTATTTTTTATTTAGCATCCTTTTCCGTTTCTCTCTCTCATTTAATCTTTTTATTTGATTTCCATATAAGGTTAAATCAATTGATGAATTAATTGATACTTTCATCGAGCTTCAACTAAATGTTTTAATTTTTCTTTTCTTCCTTCCTTTCTTTTTTTTTTTGGGGGGGGGGGGGGGGCTTGTACTGAAAATACTGTAAGGCTTATCCTTACAGTATTTTTTTTTAAAAAGAATTGGGTTGAAAAATTGGGACATAAAAATACTCCATTACTCATATTGCGGTCGAATTCTGATTTATCTCCGACAAAGAGTTGTTTATGCTTGATTCAATCCAGAATAAGAACATATTCCGCCTTAAACTAAATAAAATACCAACTATGCTTATAAAAATTAAAAAATTTGTATTTATGGAACATTTTAAAATTTGAAACATGATAAACAGATAAAAGTGTTCTACTCTTATGAACTTTTATGTACAGTGGAACATATTTCAATTAGAAAATGTTTTCCGCGTTCGGTTCTTGCTCTCAGACGAAAACAGCTTTATTAAGAATAATGTACTAAAAGCTCGATAAATTAATTATATATGTATACAAAACAAGAAAATAGCAATTATTCTTAATTAATGTTAGGGAAATACTATGATATATTTTTACGCAGCACGATTGAAAAGTAATATCTCCATAGCCTATGACTTTTTTTTGCCGGGGGGGGGGGGGTATTTTACCTGATTTTTGCTACTATTGTAGCACCTAAAAGCTACATGTATCCTCTTCGTCAGGGCCGCGGGCCAAATCCGGCTCGCGGGTTAATATTGCTCGTATATAAAACAATTATAACAAATAAAAAGCACAGTTACAAAATTGTTTTCCAAATCTTTATGCAAGAGCAAAATACATTTCCTTATTTCAAAATACACTTGTCAGTATAGTTGAGAAGCTGCCTTGGACCTTCATTAGGAAATGATTGATCTGCAAAATAATGACGCGTAAATGATGAATCTAATCAAATTCTATAAATATCTTTTAGAAGATATTTATAAAATAAAAATAATGTCCGAGCAATTGAAATAATATGCTCGGAGATTCATATCAGTATTTGGGAGTAATTACCAATTTGAAAGGATGTTTACGAAAATAAAGTAAAACAGCAGTATAGATTATTATTAACTGATAATCATTTGCAAACAACTTTATATACAGGATGTATTAATTTCTAATTCAGGTATAGGAATATTATCTCACAAAAAACAATTCCGTTCATCGTTGTAGTATAACATTTAACCAGTTCTATAATATATTTGTTAATATAAATAGAAAAATTTTTAATAAGTTTTTCAATATCATGTGTAAAAATATTGTCTTAGAATTTACAAAATTTGAGTCTGAACTTTTAGCTCCTGTATGAATAGAACTGCTCATGCAAATACTTTCGAGTTTGCTACCCGGCCCTTCGAGCCTAAAAAAAAATGTATGATCTCGCCTTTTTCAAAAAAAAAATTTTTGCTTAACACTTGTGTATGTAATGAATTATTCATTTGTTGGCATTGTTCCCATCTCTTTCGACACACTTACGTCAACGCCTAGCTGGTTCGTGAAACCCACCGGAGAAGAATTTCGGTGGTGGTTATCGACAATAAGTTTTAATGATAGCTTTAACTTCGTCATCAGAGCGAAATTGATGTCCCTTAAGGTGATAGTTCAGCTTTGAGAAGGAGTAAAGGTTCGCAAGGTACAATTATGCCTTCTCTGCTGTAAGCTCATTTACACCTTTTTCAATTTTCTTCGACATCTGAAAAAAAATTGCATTACATATGAAATTATTGTTTTTTCATGTCGTACTGAGAAGTAACACGAGGGCTATTCGTATTGGCGAATTTTTGAAGAAGCATAACTCTGAACCTCCGTCAAATGACGAGGACGACATCTATGCTAGCACCCACGCCATACCAACAGGAGGATTTGGGTCCTCGACCTGATTTAACATAATGTTCATTGGGTCTCCAGGGGCATCTGGGCTCGCACCCACGACTCGACGATAATAAAGCAGGTAACGAGTAAATATATAACACAGAATGTACATGTAGTTTTCAGATACAACAATAATTTCGAAAGTCGGGTTACAAATAAGAAAAAGATATGATAGTAATGGCAATATTTTTCAATCAAAGCTCGTAATTATTTATTATATTATACCTATCTATATTATAATTATTATTATTATTATTTATTTATTGTTCATAGAGAGAGTTTAAATGGAATTTAAGGAAGGAAGCGAGAGAATTTTTTTTTTAAAATTTAAATTTGTTATAAACGTCATGAGCGGATGTAAAGTGGCAGTAGAGATGCGTGAATATTTCAAAACGATGTAGAAATAATAATTGCAAGAAGTACAATATTCATCCCTTTTTGTAAAACATTACAGAACCACTTCTGAAACGAGTTTATTTTTTCTGGTTTTACTTGAAAATTAGCGAAACACCGACACCTCTATGTGATTTTCTTAAGACTATGAGAATGAATGAAGATGTGCTCAGTGTCATTTTGATACAATGAATTTCAGTTTTTCCTTTTTTTTTTTTTTTTTTTTTTTTGTTTCCCCCCCCCCCACACTTATATTTAGATCTTATTGTAACATGTTTTTAAATGTTTTGTTTTCGAGGATTGCATTTCTTTTGGTCAATCCCTTTCTTGTCTATGTATTAGTTTTCCTTCCTTTTGTGTTTCAATTTTTCTTGTCTTTCGATGTTTCAACGAGAATAAAAAGATTGGAATCTTCTTTACAAAAACGATGGGGTTTTTTTTCCATTTTCTTTTCGAAGAGGCATAAAAATAAACAAAATCGTAGCATATTTATGAAAAAAGAAATGTAAGATAAGGTAGAGATGTATTTAGTTTATTTTGTAATTTATTTTTTAAACTGGACAATTTTACAGAAATACTTATTTATCATTTCATATTTTTAAATCATCAATAAAAAAAGTTCCAATTGATTCAAGTAACTTAATTTAAAGAAAAATAAAAGAAAGAATTAGAAAAAGAGGTAAAATAAGAAAGAAAATAAAAGTATCTTTAAACTTAACATGGAACACGAGTTTAGTTTTAGTTATTAAAATCATAGTTAGAATTACATGTTTTTTCTATTTAACTTTGATACTTAAAATTTAATTTTGATTTTTGAACTATTATTTGAGATTTATTCCCTGAGAGGGAAAAAATTATCGATAACCATGTCAAAGAAATTTTATAATAAAAAAAAAAATAAAAGGAAATGTAATATTGTTTAAACTTATCATTTTTTTAAAAACTATTTCAAGGAGAAAAAAGGAAATATAAAAGTTAGTTTTCTCATTTTTTTTATATGTTCTAAAAATAATGAAAGAAGAAAATAAAGTGATTCATTAAAACGATAAAATAAAATAATAATAATGATAAAAAAAAAAAAAATGAAGAAAAATAAAGATATTTTATGATTTTTCGGAATTTTTTTCCCTTTAAAGCTTATAAAATCCCACAAATTCTTAAAAAATTGAAAATGTCTTATTTTGGAATCATTTGAGTTTTCGTAATCACATCGAATTTATAATTATCTTGAGCTCATAATTACGAAGCAACAACTAAACGAGGTTTTTCATATTCTGTTTATTTATTGCAAATTTTTACCAACCATAGGGGCTATTGTTCTAGTCAACTTTAAAATGATGTCACTGGTCACTTTTCGGAATAAAGCGTTAAATCCACATGACTTGTTTATTTTATTCATTTAATTTTCACTTGTTTATTTTCATTTTATATTCATTTTATTCAGCTATAATTACATTTAGCTAAAAAATACATTCAATTTAACAGTTTATCGTTTGCTTTAATTTTAGTTCATCAAAAGAATATTATTTCCACTTCAAAATCTTACCGTTTATTTTAATTCCTGTAAATAATTGAATAATTATTTTTAAAAAGTAAGAGCCTTTTGGTGGCTAAATCTGTTCGGAAAACTTTGCATAGAACAAATTTTTTGAATTTGATTTTCATACGTTCAAATTCATTAAAAGCATTTATGTTAAATTGAACCGTTTGTAGATTTTAATCATTCTGATGTATTAAGTGTTTTCATTTATTTTCGTTTTTTACTTATAGAGCTGCAATCAAATCAAATAAGTTGCCTTCAATAAAAAATAGAACATAGAAATCGTTTAAACCATTATTATTTCAAGTTACAAATAACATTACGTTTTAATTTTTTATATTATAAAAATTTAGCTACGCTTTTAGCAAAAGTGACCTAAAATCTATAGCCAGTCTCCATAAACCAGAGTATTAACTTGCAATAGTTGAATAAACTGAATTATTAAGAATAGGAGCAAAAATTTATGCATTAAAATTAATTTCATTTTTAATTGTAACTAATTCAGTATTGTATTTGTGTCATTCTTATGTATATCATTAATAAATTTTTTAGGAATTGCGTTGATGGTTTCTTTAATTGAATTCAGTTTATTTAAAATCCTTAATATTACAGTTATTTATTAAATAAAAATAAGTTTTTGTTTTACTCACACAAAATAATTACAGCAATCAAACAACAGAACGTCCTCCGCTTGACTAATTAGATAAAAGGTCGGTAAACTTTGCTAGGCTATTCGAAGGCTATTGGCGACGGACCTTGAAATTTTTACTCTCTGTCAAGTGGCGAAGAGGATATCTGAGCGGATACCTCCCTCTCCAAACTTCCACAACACTCCAACGGAAGGACTTGGGATCTCGACAGATTTAATGTGCATCAATCCCGCTTTTTCGGCAGTCTAGGGATTATTTGGTGGGTCAACCATTTCTGATAGAAGATCTGATGTAAGCCAAAGAAAAAATAGAAGTATTTTCATTACTTGGATTTAGATCCGAAAGACACTATCGTATATGGGCGTGTATATATATATATATATATATCAGTGATTACAGCGCGTATTTTGATTTATTATTATTTTTTTCATGTAAAATCAATATCAACCAGCGGACCACAGATTAAAACAGACGACAGGATGTAGCTTACCGACACCTGAGATCAATGAGCAAAAGATAAAGGTTAATTACAAATGTGTGTAAAAGGTGCTCTACAAGTCCCTTTTACAGCCGAGTAGGTGATGAAATCAAAAATCGGTTAAACTGAAGACAAAAAAAAGGGGGGGGGGGCCTCCTACATTTCAATAATTGAGTCAAAATTTGTCTTCTCCTGGACATACACTGTGCGAATTTTCTCAAATTGCAAAAAACTCCATTATTGATGTTATATTTTGATTTCACCATTCTTTTGAGAGAGCAAAACATATTTTAATATACTACTAAATTCTGTGTGTTCAAAAACTTTTTTTTTTTTTTTTCTGAAATGAATATTCCATATTTCGTCACTTAAATTGCAATGTTAAATGGGTACTTAATTTTACCTGCTAAAGTTTAAAAAAAAAAATGTGGTATTTATAAAATACCTTGAATTTTTACTGATAATATATGTGTGGTAATGCACGTTATATTGGCAAGAACTTATTTTTAAATTGAGGCTTTTTTCTTTTTGCTGAAAACGCATTTTGAATCCTGCTTCTAGACATTAGTCGAAGACAGCCGTGAAGCTCAGATCCACATTTCGTACGGACCAGTCTGTCTTCTCGAGTAAAGCTAAATTTTATTGCGAAATTAGGAGGTAAAATGATGCAGTGATTTTACTTCAAAGATATACTTTTATTTACAGAAAAAAACGTAATTTGTTGAACATTTTAGTCTAAATTTTACCATTTTTTTTTTTTCGGGTTTTTTTTTTTTTTTTTTTTTACGAACCCAATTTAATGAATTATCAAAAGTGTCATAATAAATGTATGAATGTTGTGGAGATGAGGGTTTTGCTGTTAGGAATATTTTTAGATATTTAGGTTTTCGCTAAAATGCTTAAGTTTTTAACCAGGGATCCGTGGAAAGATTTCTAAGGTTTCTTGAACTTCGTGGAAAGTAAAAAATATTTATGAGAACTAATTATTTTTTATTTCAAGATACATGACTTAAAATCTTTCATTTTCTTTCTTTATAAATGTTTTCGATAAATTGCAATAATATTAGTTGTACATGAACGAAGTAAACTCCTGAGCTTGTAACCTACTTTTCAAACTTCCACACCATCCAAACTTTCAGACAGGTTTAATGTGCATCAACTTCACTATACGACGGGTTTTTAGTAACATGAGTAGACGGAAGCAACATCGGTCGTAAGTTCGTGACCATGATCATTTGGTTACCGCGTGCGTTCTGTATTTTAAAATAATATTGTGGCTTTATTATAATCTGAACAAAATATTTTTAATAGTATACTTTTGTTGGACGAAACACTATAGCGATTAGTTTTAAACCTGTCATCACCTTTTTATTTTTTAATGTTATTTTGAGAAAATGATGTCAACAAAATTGCGTTGCTATAAAATAAAGAATACACGGTGGTAATTTCAAAAGATTGACTTTATAATACATTATCATTATAATAATTACATTTAGTTTGCTTAAGGTATATTTACATTGCTAAGATATATTTAACTTAATATTGTATCGTCTGCTTTTATTTTAATATCCCAACAGAATGTTATTGTCCACTTTAATAATATATCGTTTGCTCTTGTTTAAGTATTTAATTTAATAATTGATTTTCACGGCAGAATCGTCTGTTTTAATTCTTTTTGTAGTTAACATTGGCAACGTTTTTATACTTTAGCAAGTTTTACTTATGAAAATGAAAATTCATTAGAAATTTAAAGAAAGTATTTTCTTTTCTTGATAGCGATTGTTTTTCTGTAGAGCCTGGGATCGGAAGTACGCTTACTTTAAGCTAATTAATATTCTTTTGGAATAATTCTACTTTTTCGAGAGTTCAACAGAAAAAGGGGAAGGGGGAAATGTTAGTACATATTAAAATGTAATTTGCAAAGCCACTTAAAAAAAATTTTAAGGCTTTGTTTGAAAATTCGCCGCTAAATATAAGTAACGAATGAACCAGTTTTGTAATGCATTACTTCGTTATTTACTAGCTTCATTCAATATTTTTCTAATGAAAATTTTTTTAAAGCTTTCTTTAATATAAAACAAAAAGGTCAAATAGGACATTTCTTAAACAGAAAAATACCATAGAGTTAATATTACATTTTGACTTCTGAAGTATTTAGAGAGGAGCACATTTTAATGTGCTATTCATATTTTTTATGGCCTCGGTAGCCTAGTGGTTAAGGCATCGGATTCGCGCCCGGCGTTTTTCTTGTGGGTTCAAGCCTTGATAGCACTAAAGACCCATCGTATAGCCGGGGATGATGCACGTTAAATCTGTCGTGGCTCAAAACCCATCCATTGGCGTGATGTGGAAGTTTGGAGAGGTGTCGTCTTCGTCACTTGACCGAGGCTCGAAATTATGTGGTCCGTCGCCAATAGCCCTCGTGTTGCTTTTAGTGCGACGCTCATAAAGCCAAACCAGATAATTTTTGTATCATGTGGCTGCTGTAACCGAGTGGTCAGATTCGCGAGCTCGCAAACGGCGTTGCTTCTATCGAATCGTGGGTTCGAGTCCTGATGCCAGCAAAGACCCACCGTGTAGAGGGCTGATGCATATAAAATCTGTCGAGGCTCAATGTCCTCCCATTTACGAGGTGTGGAAGTTCGGAAAGCGGGGTGCTAACTCGAGTGTCGTCCTCGTCACTTGATTGAGGCTCAATATTACTAGGTTTCCATCGCCATTAGCTCTCTATCTGTTTCTAAGACAATAATAAACATTTTTGTTTCGTTGTTAATTTTTTTTTTTGTACAAAATATGTACCATATTTTTTTTTTTATTTCCATACTAAATTGACTAATGGAATTTTTACTTAATATTCATAACATTCATTTACATCACATTTTAAAGTGAAACATTCCTTTTACAAATTATATAACATTCATATATTGTTGCTATCGTATTCATTATCATATCGATATCATTTTTACATCTAATTCCTAAGTATTTTCATGTATTACAAGAAAATGTATTACTGTGGAGTTTTTTTAGCTTCAAAGAAACCCGAGTAATGTAAATATTATAATTATACAAACTTATCATTGTATTGAGGAAACTTTTCTTAGTATGAAGATTTTTTCGAAAAGTTTTGGATTTTTTTTTTTATCCTTAAAAGCGAAAATAACCTTAGAGTTTCTGTATTTCCCTTTGTTTACATGAAAACTTATTTCTATGGAGTTTCTAAGTTTCACGGAAGCCAGGGTGATACACATGTTATAATTATATGAACTTATCATCGTATTGAGAAACTTTCCTTAATCTGAAGAAAATGTTCCAAAAACTTGGATTCTGCTCTTTAAGTGAAGATAACTTCAAAGTTTTTGTTTTTTTTCTCAGTTTTCAGTAAACTGAGAATGATAAAAAAAGCAACCATAAATGTTAAAATTTAGCCAAAATTGTGGGTGTTTATTTTTATATCTACAATTAAAATTGATTTTAAAAAATACAGACATATGCTGTTTTGGTTTGTTTTCGTTATTAATTAGCGTTTGTACTATAATTGACAGTTGAAATATCGACTTTTCTGATGTGTGCGCGTGCAATAATACTAGGAATTAATTCTTGCCTTCAATTTTTTTTTAAATGTTATTTTACACTTAATTTGAATTTTTAAAATTCATACTGAATAAATGAAGGAAATATACATATTTCCAAATAATTACATGCATTTTTACCACTTTAATATAAATGCAAACAGTAAAAACATAGCTTGAGTGCTTATCTTTTTTTAAAAAAGGGGGAAAAAAATTGAAGTCTTATGATTTCGTTTCCTCGTAAATTAGTGAGATAATGTTTATTAACGTCGCAATAAGCAGCGACGAGAGGCCTACCGGCGACTGTCTTCCTAATTTTGAGCCCCAGTCAAGTGATGAGGACAACACCTGAGATGGTAACCTATTCTCCAAACATCCATACTGCACCAACGTCAGGACTTTGAACTTGACAGTTTTAATGTGGCAGCTTTCTCATAAAAATAAGGTATTTTATGTTTCTTTCATTTCCTTGTTTTTCTGATAAATTTTAATTTTTTTTATTATTACCGAACTCTTACAGAATTCACCGTCAGAAAATTTTAAATTTGGTTGTGCAATAATAATTGACAATATTTAAGTAAATGCATTTTAACTATCATAATTTAATTCCTTAGATAATCAAATATTTAAGAAATAAAGTCGTAAAAGCAAGAACTCTATCTAAATTAAGAGAAATTTAAGACATATTATAGTTTGAGCAAATTTAATTAACAGTGATTGAAGGAAAGAATTTGTGAATTATAAATTTGATTTTTAAATCTGTATTTAATTAATCGTTTGTTGTCTGGTCTTAAATTTGTTAAGTTTAAATATTTCCAGACTTTGAAACACGCGGGACGTTCACATTCAAAATAAGAAATAAATTTTTCTTTTTATTTAACTAACAAACTTTCAGCTGGGGAGAGATATAACGAAAGTGTACTTCGATTTGACGTAAATACCATTAAAATTAATTTAACAGTAATAGGAAGCAAATGTAAGTTGAGACTAAACCGTGAAGTTAAGAAATTATCCTAAATTTAATATATCCGTATCAGCAATAATAGATATTTTTATTACAAGAGAAAATGTAAATAATCTCTCTTAATACAACATTAATTATCTGGTACCATTGCATCTAAGAAAACTTTTTTCAAGGGTTGTTCAAAAAGTACCTGTGTTTGAAGACAGATAGCGTTGATAAGGTGAGGTGGATTTACCAGTGTGTGTTAACATCAGAGAAATGGCTCCAAAACGAATGTAACACTGATTCATAGGTCAGTTTTGATTTGTGCTGCTGTGAGTAGTTGTCGTCATTTTGCGTTGAGCTGTAATCATTGATGAGATCTGGATTCACCATGAAAAACCGAAAATCAAGTAACAGGAGGTTGCTTCCATAAATATACTACAAAGAAAGCCAAAATCGTCGCATCAGGCGGAAAAGTTATGGCGAAGCATTTTTGGAATGCGAAGTGCGTTATACTCATAGACTTCTAGAAAAAGGAAAAAAACAATCACAGAATAATATAGCAAGTTATCCTATTCCTAATACTCCACCTCTCTTTAGTAATACGAGGACTTTTTGAACTACTTCACATATACGAAATTAGAAAATGTAATTCATTTAAATCTCTTTGGATATTTGTATAAATATATTTGCATATAAACATGGACTCGCTGGAAAAGTAGAATCGATAAAACAGGATAAAACGATCGATTTAAGGGGGGGGGGGAATATTCCTCTCTTGATATTTTTTTTAAGATACCAAGCTAAATTTTATGAATTTAACCAAATTTATAAATTTTTAACGTTGAAACAATGTAAGAAATACAGCCTAGATTTTTAAAAAAATAAACCGTGGACTTGCTGTCAAATTTAATGGAAGGATTTTTTGAAGTGAAATAGGCATCTTTACAATATTTTTATAATGAATATTTTGTCTTCCTCTTATTCTCAATGGCAGTCGAAAAATGTTTTCCATCAAATTACAGAAATAATTTCCAATCCACCGGGCATGATTCTTTCCTCTTTAGAATGCAACCACATAGATAAAGATATCTTATTAACAATCAAGTTTTTCATCCAAAATTTTGCTTATGAAGATCAACAGCGTTACTGATTTTTGCTTTCTGCTTTTCATCTATATATCGTCACACGTGTAACGACTGATAAATCAACGAAATTTCTCTCCCTTAGTGTTATCGCTACTTTTTATCTGTATGAGCCCGATTTCTTGCGTTCTTTTTTGATAGAAGCTCTGATCTCTCTGGATGTTAACAGAAGCGAATAATCGCTAAACATTTGTTGCTCTCAAAAGAAATGTGTCTAATAATTCCTTATGTAGAATAATCAACAGAAAGTTGAGATATTAAATAAGAGAGAATAATGGTTAATGATGTTGAAAAACTTCAAACACACACACACACACATTATCAAGTCTTAAATATATTTCTATAAAAGTTAGATAAATAAAAATTCTATTACTTTTTGTTTTATGATGAAGCATAGAAAATTGTAGTAATTTTTGACTGGTTTCAAATCTAGTAAATATTTTTTCTATGTAAAAGAATTCGTGATCGAAAATCTCGAATTCTTAACAGAATGTTATGCTTTCAATATGCATACATCACAACTATCATATATAATTTCTTTAGAAAGTAATTTTAGTTATTATGTTATTTAAACATTTTATTCAAGCACCGCACTTTTTAGTACAACAATTAGAGTACAATTATTGTCGAGTAAAGTTTTAAAGCATCATTTTACTTAGTAGCACGTTTCCACTGAATAGTCCTTTCGTTCAGATACTTTTTTATACTCATTATATAATGCTTATATATACTTATATACTTTCTAAATTTTTAAGAAAAAAAGTGGTGAAAATAAAGTAAGGATGCGCACCAAATTGGGTAATTTTTTTATCCATAACAATTTTACTCTGACAAACTTTTTTTTTACTAACCATAAAGATATTAGTTTTTTTGGGTGTCCCTTAAGATAGTTTGGAGATATATTTGAAGTCTTCACAACAAGTAAGAAAATCACACCAACCTGCACCTCATACTTCACTTTAACCGAAAAATTTCGAGAACAAAATGAACAAAACAAATCTCAAGGAAGAAATTCCAATTGATTCCCGAAGGTTTTCAGTTTATGCTTATTTATTATGCTTATTTTCAGTAATGCTTATTCATTATGCTTATTTTCAGTTATGCTTATTTTCAGCTATGCCTATTTTCAGTTATGCTTACAAATTTATCGAAAACGTATTCATCTCATAAATAAGTTTTTCGATAAATTTGTTTGTATTTTGATTACAAGTCATTTCTTTGTTAAGTTTTTAAAAATTTTCTTGGAAAAAATAAGAGATTAGTCTAGGATTAATGAGCTACTTTTTACTTTGTGGATTAACAAATTTTCGAATATTGATCGTACTTGTTCTTTAAAAGAATTATCTAATAGTGGTTTTATTGAAGATTTTTCTCATACCGAATCCAGATGCACAGTCCATTTTTTAAGGCATCCTGAAGACTTTTATATCATATTTCATCTTTTATTCTAAATGTTAAACATTCTACCTTTTATTACTCACATTATGTCATTCTAATATTGTCCCACCTGTGCGAAAGAAGTGATATTTCGATTAATTAGTTGCAGCAGAGCATCAATTATTCGAATAACAATAAACTGAAACATTAGTTAAAAACATCCTAGTTCGCAAATTCTGTACAATTGCTGTCTTTAAAACGTTTGAGAGATTTAGTAGGAAAAAAAGCGATATCTGAAGCAAAAGAAAATTTTGATCATCTTTTCCTAAGCCCTTTAATGGTTATTTTGAACTAGTCAAACAAGGTTAGTCACTTCGCTATGTCATTTTTAAGACATGACATACATAATATATATAGTTTTGTGTATCTCTGTTTCTTTGTTTTATATTGATCCTGTAACACTGCTACAATCTTTTTCCCTAAATGATTGGTTATCTGAAAATATCAGTTGTTTGAATACACTTAGTCCTTCATTGTTTGAGATAATCGATGATCTACTGGGTAATCAAAAGTTATCTGCTTCAAAACTGTGTAAATTCCTCATTGTATTTCGCTTGAGTTTCGCGTAATTTTTCATATCTTTGCTGCTTAAACATCATTGATGGATACTTATTTGTGCCCATTTAACTGCAGTAAATTGCTTAAATGATTGATACAAACACAAAGCTTAATGCATAAAAACTGTCATCATATTTCAAATATGTGATATTATTCGTCGTTTAATAATAATATTTTTACAATAAAAGAATAAATGCAATATTTAAAAATAGATTTAAGTATAAGCATCATTAAGTAGAGGGCCACTGAACTTAAATAGCGAAATTTTTGCTTGTTATTTGTTAAATAAAATCGAATGAGATGGTAAATGTCAAAAATTTGAAGTCCCAGTACATATAGATTCAAAGAAATATAAATCGACTTAAGAAAACATATACAAAGGTTTGTACTGATACTTTGTATTGTTTTCTGATTCAATATTATATATATGGGGAGTTTCGTAATAAGAAATGGAATCTGATGAAAAAAATTCTGATTTTATACAAGTTTATACAAAATGAATCATCCGATTTCAAAATGCTATATTTTCATAAATAAGCGATACAGAATGATAATACATGAATGCAAAGGGAAAATTTGGAGGTGTTTTTTACAAGTGTTCGATCTATCTTCCTTTAGTTAATCATGTAATGTCAAATGGATACGTAAATACCTGCCAAACACGTTGCAAAGTGTCAGTGGTGATTGACGGTACAACAGCAGAAATCCGTATTTTTCCAGTTCATATAAATTTGTGGGTATTGGTTGAGCATACACTTCATCTTTTACAGCCACCAAAAGAAGAAATCGCATGGGGCATATCAGGTGACTTAGGTGGACAGCTGTGTGACAGCAAATCATCTGGACCTCTGCAACTGATTCAACTATAAAGTAACTTCGTGAAAACTTCTAAAACAGCTTTCAAAAAAATTGCTTCACTTTAAAACACACGATGGCCATCTATTGTTCCCCTAAAAAGACTTCCACATTTTCCCTTTGTATTCATGTATTATTTATCGTTCTGTGTTGTTTATTTTTGAAAATACGGAAGTTTAAAATCGGTTGATTCATTTTGAATAACCATGTATTTAAAATCGATAAATTGAAAAATATCTGAATTAATATAAATAATTTCTTTTTTCAATACTCGTTGTAGTTATATTGTTGCACTGTTATCTGATACAGTAAAATATTTCAGTGTTAAAAGCAGCATATTTGAAAATTATACAATTACATTTTTTTTTAGGTTTTTGTATTAACTTTAAGATTTTCAGATATTGATCAACCTCATATCGTATATCTATATTTATTGATTATTTAGTTCCTTTAGTCATTGCATTATAAAAAAAATTGTGCCAAAAAATACGAGTATTTATCAATGTTATTAGCAACGAGAGTGGAAACTCAATTATATAATTTTTTCGTGTACCTATAATGGAACCTCGAAACATGACAAACTCATCGATGTTTTCCTTAGTTATTACTTTGTAAAATAGTATGTCGAAAATTTTTTTCCCCTTTTAAATGTATCGAATTTAATGCTAGGCAGATCAAGTCTTTTTTTTTTTTTTTTTTTTTTTTAAAAATTTTATTCTGTTTTATTTTTTTTTTTGTCCTGTGTTGGTCCAATGCATTTTTATTTGTTGTTCTTTTTTTTTTTTTAAATTCTGGCTATGTTGGAAGCGATATATTGTGATCTTTATTTCATAGGAAATGCTTCTGAAGATATGTTTAGAGGGCTCAAAAAATAAAAGAATAATAATTAAGAATTATTTATGTTCGCCTTTAAATAAAGTATGAGAAAACTTTAAAGTATAAAATTGCTATTTTTTTGTTAGATTATTATAATAATTTTTTTTTTCTCTTTCCAGAGTATATTCAATATATTTTCCTCATAAAAATTGTTTCAATGATCTTTGAAAATACTGTATGAGTGGAAGAGATTTATATATATATATATATATATATATATACACTATAAAGATATCTCTTTTTAATTTATTTAATCGAGACTGACCTTCTTACGTAGGAAAGGTTTGTGAAGGTATATTTTATATACTGAACGCTCTCTCTATATATAAATATGAGCATTATAAATTATTAATCCTCAGTATTTTGTTTAACAAAAATATATAATTTTAACGAATTAAAATGCAAATCAACAGAAGAATTGCAGTATATTTCACAATCTTTAATATATTTTATTAGAGTTTTCACATAAATCTTACATTTTAAGAATTTTTGAATGCTATGTAAAAGATTTGGCAATCTGTATTGTATTTGATATATTAATCTGTGTTTCATCAGCTCAGCCATGATTAGTCTTCGATTCATTGAAAAAAATTAATAACGACGTATTTTCTTTTTCAATGTTTGTTCAAAAATGTTTCAATTTTATGAAAAAAAATAAAAATGTGGATTAATAAGAAAGTTATAATTTACTCTCTCTCTCTCGTTTTGAAGTCCATTCAATAGATTTTCCACTTAACCGCTTCTTTTTAACGATTTTAGGTAACTGTATGTGATATGTAATGTATGAATCTGTTCTTGATAAGCTTTGGCAAGATTGATCTTCAATTCAAAAAAGAGGTATCTGATTATATATTTAGTAAAATTAATAAATACCACAACTTTATTACAAATCAATGCTTTCCCCCCAACAAAACATATACATTTTTTATTAAATAACTACTCAATCCAATAAGAAAATTACAGCAATTATCTCTCTTTTAAGTATTTTCGCAATACAATTTCTTCTTAAACATTTATTTTTTATATATATATATATATATTTAATATTATATTGAGAAGATTTGGATATCTTAGATCCGAATGATATTAAATTAATGTGAATTTGTTATTAATTACCTATACGATTAAGATCTGTAAGATTATAATTTTTATACATATAAAATTAAAATGTATTTCATTCATTTATAAGAAACGGTACCTCAGTTTTTAAAATATATTTATCTACAATATTCATTATAATTATTTAATAAAAACTTATTTTTCTAAAGATTTATAATTCTAGAATTTCTATTCACTGTAATCAATCGATATCTATACTTGGAGGTTCGCCTGTATTTTGTCGAAGAAGAAAGGAACCACTCTTGTGCTTGATTTTATTTATTCAGTCGCAAAATTCGTTCTGCTGCTATTATGGGGTAAAGAAAATGAATGGTTGTCAAAGTATGATTAGAGGAGGAGCAAGGAGGTGCATCTCCTCCCCTGAATAAAATTGGGCAAAATGATACGAATTACCTCTAATTTGTTCCTCCTTCTCCTCCCCGTTCTGCTCTGTTGAGGCAATTTCTGGAATCTTTCAGCATTTAAATGGACGAAAAATTGTCTCAGGTGAATAATATTTCGTACCACCTCCATTTTCTAAAGAAATATTTTATAAAATGAAGGACATAAATGAAAGTTTTTTCTTTTTAATCTTAAAATGAATATGAGGCCCAGACTTCTTTTTGCAATGATTGATGATTCATTAGATAACATATCAATTTTCAACAGGTGGGCGCACTTTACTGGAATAGTATGATTAAGCTTTTCTACAGATACAGAAAAAATAACTAATGTTAATGAAAAAATGAACAAAACAAAATATTACAGAGCATTAACCGTGGAACAGTTAAAGCATATCTTGAATAATATTGCTAATGGAGATATTTTAAATGTTATGACAAGTCCGGATTTAAAATTGTATTTCGCATATCTTACGTCTGAGAAAGTAAACACTCAAATTATTACACATTTTACGTTTGGTGCTTAAATATCAATTTTAAAATAAATATTACATGTTTGTTAAACCTTCATTATAATTGATATTTAGCATGGAATTTTAAAAACATCTCTAAAAAAATAAAGCTTCCTTCCCTCATTGAGATATTACTTTTTTAATTCATTTTAGTAATCTTGAATACATGAATGAATATCGCTTTCATTTGAAGCTTCCCCGCAGGAGTGATTTCCCAGCTGTTTCCCAAATATTGGAGCACTGGAACATTGTTAAAAAAATTATTGCCAATAGTGAATGTTTTTTAAAAAATACGTATATGAATATCTTTCCAATACTTATACACACACACACATATCCAGTTGTAAATTGACGATATGAGTTTTACAAACAATCTTGGCATGTAACACGTTGTATTCAATAGGGAAGGCTGATTTCTCTTCAAATTTTATTTCTCTATAAGTTGCATAAGTTGATGTCTTGTAATGTGACACTCTAAGTAGGGCTTTATCTTTAATGCAACCCCTGTAATTTGATCAGTTGAATCCGCTTTGTATCTTGAGATACAAAGAGGTAAATTTAGCTTCTTTTCTTACTATTTCGTAGTTAATTCGTTTTCGCCATTTTTTGTTATTGCTAAATCGTAGATTTTGTCTAGCATCTTATTGTTTATGATTTGTTGAAAAAAATTTTTTTTTCACCCTCAACACAAAGGACTGGATGAATTGCAATCAGGTATTGAAAACAGGTCAGTGAAAAAAAAAATAAAATCTATCAGGTTAATACAAAACTTTTGTAGAAACGGATTGAAAAGTCTGATAATACAGTTGAAGTCATTTACTTTATAAAATTTCCTTGTTGTTTTGAGTAATATAGCCGAAATATTGAAAGTGTTTTTCCATTTAGCATTCTTATATCGACTCCCCCTTTTTTTTTTGAAAGAATCTTCAAAATAAGTTGTGAATTTGGCGATTTAGTGCGATTTGAGGCAGATTTCGTGGCTCTGAACAACGGTCAAGTCACTAGGACAACATTGCCTATGCCCCAATTGGTCAGTTTAAGTTCCACCTATTCATCTTGTTAATACTTTTTTCTATGGTACAATCCTGTAATAGAAATAATAAATGGTTTAACTGAACTTTAATTTCAAATTTCGAATCTATTTTGAATAAATAAATTTTTTTCTTAGAGTAAATTATCTTTATAAAATGAACTTCTGAGTAACTTTTAGGAAAGTGCAAATTTTAAGTCATTTCTTTTTATTAAAGCTTTTATTGGTGATTAAAGTAATAAAGGGTTAAGAGTTGTAATATTACTTTCACATGATCTAGAGATGACTTTGAAGCTCAGCTTTTCTCTTTTCGTGCAACAACCCTAAGTTTTGTTTATGTGTAGCTATTTCCGTTACTCCCTGCACATCAGGTCTTTAGTAGAATTATGAAATATTAATCAAATCAAGCGAGGAGTCATTGCGCACGACCTGGCTCTTGCAACTTTTACCTATTCCAAAGCTGAAAGTGTTCTTTGAAGGATATTACTTTCGCTTTGACGACGAGATGAAAGCTGTCATTAAGGCCTCGTGTCGATAACAACTACTGGAATTCTTCTCCGAAAGGTTTGTTCTACTAATCATGAGTTGGCACAAGTGCATGAACTATGTCATAAAGTGAGTAATGCGTAACATAGAAGATACACATAGATGGATTACAAACAAAAAAGTCATAGCCATGGAGGCATTTCTTTTAAATCAAACCACGTATATGATCTAGTATGAGGCTGTTTGTCCTCTTGTTAAAGCTACGTTAACTCAGCTACATAAAAGTGAATGGAACGTTATAAGAAAAAATAAAGTCTCTTAAGAACGAATGTTTATTAAAAATAAATCAAAATTGATTTTTTTTTCGTTTTCGGAAAGAATAATCAAAATAAATTTTAATAAATGTCTCATTCAATGAATTGATCATTCGATTAACTTAACTGAAAAAAAAAGTCTAATTTTTTTAATACTATTTCGTATTCTTAAAAACTTTTTCACTTCTAATGCATTAACCTTAAAAGTATCAATACAATGGATTCCTCCTTTCTTATTAGGGACACAACTTAAGCATTGTAAAAACGTTTAACTGACGCTACATGTAAACAAAATTTAAAAAAAAATATTTGTGAATCAATAGTAATTTAAATTTACCTTATAATTAGATAATATTATTTAAGTGAAGAACTGAAATTAACTAAAAATATACTGACGAAAATGAAGTAACTTCAAATTGAAAAAGTTTGAATCCATTTGAAAAAAAAAAAAAAAAAAAAAAAAAACCCTTTTTAGATGGGTAAAAAGGTCGCTGTAACGTCAATTACGGTTTAATGATTTGGTTTAAGTATTATGAATATTCTTTAATAAGTATATTTTTAAGACAAAGAAGGTAAAAAATTAACTATTGATATAAAAAATGGTTGTTATAAAAATAGCTGAAACATCACATCTAAGAATTTTATATGTAGTTTATAAATACTTTTTGAGATTTTGTGCAATTTCAAATTAGTATTGGAATTATTAATGTAATTTCTTGAAAAAAACCATCGCTATTTTTCAATTTTTTGTTTGTTTTATATAAGGCATTTGATCTATTCTCTTCGATAATGATTTAAATGAGTTATTGTTGATAGTTTGATATATATATATAAATATATATATCTTAAAAGAATCATACTTTAATAATGAAAAAATCTGACAAAGACGATAGCACAATTGAGAACAATTTTTTTTGTTATTCACACAAAAGATAATTATGTTATGTAGAACATGTGTCATGGTAAGTAATTCATTTATTAATATATATTAATAGAAAATTTTATGATAAAACTTTTAAAAAACTACAAGAATTACTTATTAGAATCAAGAATAAGTCGTTATTGTAGAGGAAAGAATAAAATATCTAAAAAATGCCTTTTTTTGTAATTAATTCAAGTTACATAAAAAAATTTACAAAAGAGAAAATAGTACTTTGTTCCATTTTCTATTTATATTCCATTTTTTCTTCGTCTACGTTTAGAAAATGAGAAGAAATTAATATAAAATTATTCACCCGTTACTTTAATGCGGAAATAAAAGCGTGATTTGAAATCATAAGCCTTGATTCGAAGCTCACGATTACCTCATATAACTGTCTAAAATGATCGTTATAAATTAAGAATGTAAAGGCTGCACACAATATTTCTTTTTATCTTTTGCTAAGTAAGTGGTCTTTTATTAGCGCAATATTTTCGCAACACATTCGCAGGCTGTTCTTTTAGATATCTGATCCCTACTTCGTGATGCAAAAAAAGATTCGTTAATGGCATGGATTTTTCGTCATGCTTCCCGAATCATTTGTAACATTACATGAAATATTTGACGTGCAATTAGCTTCAAATTAGTATTATGTTAATAAGCTTAGTAATTTATAATAATTTAGCTTCAAGTAATTTATAACTTGGAAATAGCAAATCCTTCATGGTTAGGCATTGATTAAATGCATTTATTTCGTAATCTTCTGTTATATCAAGAAATATATTTATATGTTACCGGCAATGTATGAAAAGCCGGCATTCTATAGAATGACAAATGCTATTTAGGCAAAGTATGAAAAAAAAATCATGATAAGGCTATTATATAAATGACGTTCATTCCTCAAAAATACAAATGTTTTTCTGAAAAAATAATGAGAGTGTCATTTAAAAATTATTCAAAATACTTAAAGAAAAATGAAAGTTGTACAAAACTAAATTTATGTTTTTCTTATTAAGAGAAACAAAATGTTCATATAAAAAAAATAAGAAATTAAAATTAACCTACTTGTTGCAATATGGTAGGCTTGAATGAAATTTCGAATAGCATTTCGTTACATTTTTCACGCAAAGACATTTCTTGCTTCACACATACATTCGAATAATGAATTGTCTCTTCCACTGGATAGAGTAATTACAACTGACCAGTGAGGGATTTCATGGTCAGGAATATATTCAATTCTAAGCAAATTCTTAGGGTATAAAATGAATTGAGATCACACATATACTTGTTTTAAAATTCCTTCAGAAGTTCCAAGTTGGTAGGAACCATCATCTGTCACACTCATTACATTATATATCAATATATTGCGCGAATCACCTCGCCCCTCATCGACGTCAGGACTCGCACAGTACTTCCCAAAGAAGCAATGGGAAACTGTTGTTCCGAAATCCTTTTCATTTTTCGCCTTGTATAGGTAGATTGATTTTAGAATTTATTTATCAACAGTATTTTCAATTTTGAAAATATCCATTTCATCATCTTTACTAGTATGGCAACAGAAAGTATGAATTTTTTGACACTTTTTGCATGTAAGTTCATCACTTATTTTCTTTAAGCACATACAACGGGTATCAGAAGCAGAAATCCCTTCGGTAAGTATGTCTTCATCATGTTGGTTTAATCCACTATCGACTATAATCTCATTTATGTTTTTTTTTAAAACAGACTCTTTTTCGAGCATAATCTGATCATTTTCACCTTTTCTATTGCTTGGACATTTTCCATTACTTTTTCTAGATGCTCCTCTGTATTTATTCCTTTTAAAACATCTTCTGGTCGAAAAGGCATTGTAAGTCCTACTTTAGGTTTGCAGCCAAAGAGAACTTCGTATGGTATTCTTTTGATTCTAGAATGATATGATCTATTTTTCATAAATTGAACGAAACGTGGTACTTTCCTTCAGCGTTCAGATTTGTTGTCCTTCATCCAAGTATAGGTCATATTTTTGATATCTTGATCAGCTCTTTCGACACTATCCTGGCTTTGTGAATGGCGATGCTTCCCATGGAAGATCTTCAGTGCTGGTCAAAACTCCTTCAAGATGGTAACCACATCGTGGGTAAATTTCTTACCATTGTCAGACTGTATTATAAATGGCGCTCCAAACAACGAGTATATGTCCACTAGGTTGTAGGCTACTACTTGAGCACTTTTTGACGTTAGAGACTTAAGAATCACAAATTTTGTGAGATGATCTTGGTACACCATAATAAATTTGTATTCTTGATCTGACTGAGACTGAAAGTCAATAAGATCTACCTGACAACGGGAAAGAAATTCGGAAGCTATCATAGGTTTCACAATGCCCTTTTTAATACCTTTCTGTTTTTTCTGGCAAGATTCACAAAGGTGGATGTACAGTTCAATATCATAACGTGAAAAGTTTTTGTATTTGGTTGAAAGTTATTTCAACATTGTATCACGTCCTTTGTGTTCAATAGCCAGATAAACTTCATGATGTTTGTGAAATAACTCTGAGTCCGTGACATAATACTGAATATTGACGCCTTCCTTAACAGGATAAATGAATTTACTTTTGTTTTCTACATTCATCACTTCATAGCGATTCAGCAAAAAATAGTCCCTGGATTCCTTCTTAGTAGTCATTTTGGCTTTATGTAAATTATTTATTAACTTATGGTAAGTAGTTTCACTTAAGAAAATACTGGTTTTTTGCAGCATTAACTCGAATTTTGGACAGTTCATCGTCGAATCGTTGTTTCATGTCTACAGACCATGACTCCATCTCTAACACTACAGCTTGCTCCTTCATTTTCATGGAGCACTGTATTTCCTATTTTGCCGATTCCTCATTTGGCATTCTATAGAATGCTTAGGAAATGCGTGAAATATGAATCGTTTCATACATTACCGGCTAGTTTTAGGCATTATGTACAGTGCCTAGGCATTCTGTATAGTTCCGAATTTCAAACTTTGCTGGTAACATATATATAAAAAACACAAAGAGTAAATTTTACGAACATATAAGATTCAATGAGCATTCAAAACTAAAGCAAAGCAATTGAGAGGGGAAAAAACTAAATATTTAAGGAAATCGCTAAGAAGGAAATTAATATTTATGCAAAGAAAACTAAAATTTCTTAAATAGTTAAGCAATTTAAAAACCCTAAAACTCCAAAATTGAAAACAACTATTAAAGAACCAAACAATTTTAAATGAAGTCAAGTTATGCAGAAAGCAAAGTTTAGAAAAATAGAAATAATATTATTAATACTACTCCATACTTTGGAATGGAATAATGTGTGTTTACACCAGTAATTATTGATCAAATCATTACAATTCAGTGAATAGAGTTAAAAAAGATGGTAACAAATAAAAAATCAGTAATTCAGAAATTCAACAACAGAAAAAAAGAATGTAAACATTATACACATCTTCAATTTCACTACAAAATATCAATATACTTTTAACTAATCATCTAAAATATTGTAATATTGTTGATCTTAGTAAAATTTAAAGAATACACGACTTTTTTCATATATATATATATATATATATATATATATATATATATATATATATGCTATTTCTGTGACTTTAAACAAAATATTTTTGTATCGAAATACAAATTAGGAAGTATTCTCAATAATTAAAAATCAAAACAATATGTAAGAAATCATTTCTGTACCAGTGAGTAAAAATATATACTCATATATATACCATATAATTATATAGATATATATATACCATAAATATATATACCATATAAATATATAGATAAAACATTGTAAACAAAGGAAAATGAATAAAAATGCAAATTTAACTTTAAAATAAAAATATTATAAACTATAGAAATTTCAAAAAGAAAGTAAATTAAGCGAAAAAATAAACTGACAACAATCAGAATTATCATATTGAGAAAGAGAAATTAAAAACTGCAATAACCAACTATTGAAAAAAAAGCAAAAGATTGGATAAAAGATATTTAATGTTGAAACATGCTTTAGACTGCTATATTCCAGGGTTATTGGTCAAACTATTCCCATCAACAACAATTTTTGAACTTATCCAAGTTAATGTAAATATCCTGAATTTTAGTCAAAAGTCTAAAAAAAAGTCAGATTTGATCATAAAATATATTCTAATAAATATTCAAGCTTAATAAGTTCTCCCATAAGAGTATTTCATGAATCACAAAGAAGAAAAGTTCCCTTTTATCATATATATTAGCAAACATTTTACTATCCACTTTTTTTAAGAAATCTGTATCTCAATATCCCGCTTCATTTGTATTAGTTTGCAATAAATTAAAATATTTGGATAAAAAGATAAGAAAGGTTTAACATCTTTATCAAATATTTTTATTAATTTGAAAGAAAATAACATTGTCAATATAAGTTTACATTCTAAAACTATTATAATCAAAACGTTATTTTCATAAAATTGTAAAAAAATATTGACTAAACAATTACTTATAAAGAAATTTTCGGTTTAAATCTATTTTTTATTTCATTTCCAGAAATTTTACTGGGTTAAAATAGCGAAAACTGTCATATTGTAGCTTTTTATTACTATTTGGCTCCTTTTTCAAATTAATGCATTAATACAAATTTAAAAAATTAATTCGAGCATATTATAAGGATATTTTAAAAAAATGCTTACATACATTTTAAAGAAGAAATTTTTATCTAAATCACAAGTAAGTCTCAAATTTATGAACTGTGTATTTTAACGAAAAATTCCTAGAATTATCATTATAAGTGGCATCGTATTTTCACTCGTAGTCAAAAATGTTCTAATAAACACTTTCAGTGTTAAAAAGTTCTATTATAAATATATCTAATTGCATCTCTGGTACGCATATTTCATCAAAATGGGTTTTCCCTGTAACAAACATTTCTTTCATAATGTTTTTCTGTAGTAAAGTTCAAAGAACCTCTAAACGATTTTTTTTTTAAATTCTTTTTGCAGATATTACTTTCCGGTTAGAATAGCAATATGAAGTAATCGTCTTTTTAACGCTTTTCCAATCTCATTTCAGCGCCTCAGTGAGATAGTCTGGGCGTGGTGCTCATATTTTGTAACATTTTTTGTGTGACGCTTCTCAATTTCATTTTATCTTTTAATGTGTGGTTAAAGGTAGCGTGGCTTTTTTTTTTTTTTTTTATCTATAATCATGCGTACACGGCTGAAGGTTAATTTACAATCGCAATTAATCTTATCAGCGGTTTCATCGGGTTCTTGTTTTTATGTGGTCAACCACGAATTAATCTTCATAAATAACGACATTTGCATGAAATAAAAATTCAGATAATAAACATTAATATTTATCATTTAATGTGGGGAAATTCATTGATATGCTCGAACCGTTTTGCAAACATGTCAATTATTTTCTATTGTAAGTTTCACAGTAAATCGGCTTCCTTCGATTGGAATTATTCGTCACTGTGTAACTATTTAACACATTTCTCAACACATATAAGAGATGCGGCTATTAAATAACGAGACTGGTGCTGTAAAACATTTTATTTTGATCTCATATATATTTACTTAATATCACCTTCAATATACATCCCTCCTCTGTCCTTACGATGCTCCATACGAATCTTCCATTGTTCGAAACAGTCCTGGAAGTCTTCTGTCAGCTCTTTCAGGACGCGTGCCGCTTTCTCTTTCCAATTTCAAAGGACTCGAATCTTGTACCTTTTAATGCAGATTTCACCTTAGGAAACGAAAAAAGTCGTTTGGTGCAAGATGCGGCGAATAAGGCGGATTGTCTACACTGGGGTACTGTACTTGGCTAGAAACTTCTTGATAGACAATGTGGAATTAGCCGACCTATTGTTATGGTGAAAAAATTTGGCGCACGTATTCTTTGTCAATTTCTGCAGTGTTAGGAAAACACGAATACTTAATTGACTGCTAGATTGGACCAGAGTACCGATTACTTCGATATTATCATCTGTTATTGACGTTGAAGAGCGAAACTGGTGTTAATAATCTTCAACGTCTTCTCAGCTATCTTGAAAACGTTTAAACCACTCAAAAACCCATGCACGCTATAACATTCATTACCATACACTTCTTTCAATAAATCATTAGTTTCAGTAGCGCTTTTGCCAAGTTTCATGGAAAATTTCGTAACAATTCGTTGCTCATTTATAATTTTTCTGGCGAAAAAAAAAAATAACGTAATGGGAGCGAAGGCTACGGGCTTACGGATTTGTTTCAGAAGCGAGAGGCACTGCATTCGAAAGAGAAGGCTTCAAGCTAAACAGCTGTCGGTCGCTGGCGTTTGTCGCATGTGTACTTTTTCTGCGGCAGCGTCAGTCTCGTTATTTAACTACCATGTCTCACATAATATGTTTTTCTTCAATCAACTGGGAGAAATACAGTTCAAATGATCTTTTGGATAAAATAAATTACATGTGAGTGGGATTGATTAAATACTAATTACTAAATTGATGTTAATGCTGATAAAGATTTTAAAACAATTTATATCTACATTGAGATGCATATTCAGATATGTAATGGTTTAAGTCGTATTTAATTGTCTATAATTCAGATCTCATCATACTTTAATTTAGTTTAGTTTATATCATACATTAAACAACAGTATTCTGTTTCAATGATCACTTTACAATATTTTAGAGCCCATATTTATTAATATTTATATCATTCTTTTCTTTTTATCCTATGTTATGGCTACGGACCATCTTAGTTCTTATCGATTTTTCCCCCGGCAAAATTGTGATCAAAGACTTTTATGATTAAAGGGATGTAATAACCAATTTCAACACTCCTTTTTTTTTCATAACACCAGATTTCAGGAATACATTTAACTCTAAAACAAAAATAATTTATATTTCCTTATAAAAATTATTATAAATGAAAAAAAAAAAAAAAGTTCGATGTGAACAATTCCAAACTTAATCATATGAACAGACTCATATTTCGATTTTCATTGTATCGTATTTTCAACTCGCAACTTTTTGACTCTTAAATATTATTTTTTAATTATGTAATAAGAGTTTCATTCGCTAAAATTAAGAATTGCAGAGGGCATCTTCGTTTGAGAAATACAGGAGAATCATTGTCTGTTAAAGTTTAAAATAGGAAAATTATACTACTGTGATCAATAAATAATTAAAAGTTCTGTTGCATAATATCAAATTAAATAAAGTTAAAAATAATTCTTAAGAAATTTCGAGTTTGACAGTTAACCATTTTGAATTCAAAAGCAGTTCTGAAAAAGATAAAAAATATTTATAAAAAAACTGCTCATGCCATCTCTTATTTTTTGTCTCAGTGGTGGTTCAATTTGGTAACCGGGTTTTTTTTTTTTTTTTTTCTATTTGTGAAATTTTAAGAAACTGTATGAAGTTTGGTTTACGAGATAAGTAACAATAAAATTCAAATCCTCTTAAATAATGTTTGAGATGTGAAAACTGTAGAGTTAAAAAGAGAAAGTTAAAAAAAATCGAAGAAGGACGAATATATTTTTTAACAGATAGGTAGCAATCTCAGTTTTTTTTAATAGAAATTACAAATGTGATAAGGTAATTTTATTATTTGGTCAGTTGCTCTTGTTGATGAAATATAAGTTTCCAAAAATTCCTCATAAGTTTTCTTTAAAAAAATCACTTATTATTCGGAAGCCTTTTTTCATTATATAAAAATTTTACTATAGACATGACACGAAAATGGAATACCAATGGAATGACTACCTCATTTCTTTCAGTTGTTATAACTAAATGATTTCACAGCTACGTTTCTATAGTCATGTTACGATCTAATAGCTCGATTCGAATAAATCGAACAATTAAAAGTCTGTTTTTTTTTTTAAGTTATGCTTTTTTAATACTTTTTAAAATTTCTGTTTACACGTAAATTAAATCAATAAACTTTTTAAGAAAATCGGGTTTGAAAAACTCATGGAAAAATAAATCATTTGCTGTTGTATAATAAAATGCATTTTTTTGTGACTAAATTTTACGTTATCTTATAACAATTCTTTAATAAGTTCTCTGTATATCATCATTTTTGGATTACTCTCAAACAGTAAACGACTTTCTTTTGTCACTGCTCTTAGAAATTCTAGTTTTTTGGGGTTTTCTTCTTTTTTTTTTCTTGTACCCTTTGTGTTAATAATCCGTTCTCAAAAATCTTTTAAAAAATTACGGAATTCATTAGAAATAATATTAACAATTCACAAAAAAGAATACGACATTCCCTCAAAGATATTTATTTTTTTCTCAAAAATTACACTGTTGCCAATGTTAACAACAAAAAGAAAAAAACAAACGATTCTGCCTTAAAAATCAACTATTAAATTAAGTATTAAAATAAAAGAGCAAACGATAAATTAATGAAGTAGACAATAACATTCTGTTCAGATATCAAAATAAGACAGATGATAAAATATTAAATTAAATGTATCTTAGCAATATAAATGTACCTTAAGCTCTCTGAATGTAATTATTATTATCGGAATGTATTTCATAATGTCAATTTCGCTTTTAAAATTTATTTTTCCTGACGAGGACCATGGACGTAACACTTTGTTTTGTGACCTCCTTTAACCATGCAAAAAGAGTATTTTTCTTCGTTACATTCTTTCTCGAAATCAACTGGTCAGTTGAAATAGAATGCGGTCGGAATAATATTCATTTTCGATGCTTTTCCTTTTTTACCATTCTCAGTATGGTAAGGTAACTCAGACATCTTGGACGAGGAAGACCTAGCTTATTGTATGCCAAGTTTAAGCAATCTTCATTTTTTGAAAATTAAAAGCAATGCAATTCGTATCACTTTATGTAAAGAAAATCACATTTATGTATATAAATGATTATGCGTGATCAACTAATAATCAACAGCTCTTTGAATTTATATAAGTAGATCGTGTACTTACACATTTAAGTACATTTCGCATAAAATCCCCTGCATTTATAAATTTAAAATTTTGCAGAGTACTTATTAAGTCGACATTCAAAACACTGAACATAATTATAATTTCAAAATTTGATTTTAATAAAACTTTTTAAAATTAAATTTTATGCTTCAAAGCCCCCGAAATATTTATGCAAATATTGGAGCAATACTTGCCTAAATATTTCGAGTAATTACTGAAAAAAAAATGTAATTCAAGGAATGATAATTGGAAAAAAAATATCATAGAAACTAATCTCTTTTTCATAATGTGAAAAATATCAATTTTGTAGATAAATTAGGTTTTGAAAAAAATGAACCAGAATTATTAAAAAGCACATTTCTTTTAAAAAAAAAAAAAAACCCAGCTCATACAGATATTTCTATCGAGTAGCACATTTCACTGCAGTTTTAAAATTTAATTTTATAGCATTCTATTTATCAAGTTCTCATAAATAATATATCTAAGGAATGATAGAAGTGCCCCTTATTTTTTAATGTGCAAAATCAAAAAATTCAAAGTCTTAAGTTAATTTAATAAGCTTAAAATTTTGCATTTTTTTTTTATTTCAGTACTTAAAACAGATTGCATCCTTTTTTTTGAGTTTTTCTTTTTTCTTTTCTTTTTTTTTTTGTGGGGGGGGGGGGGAAGCAATTAATTAATATTTAATTACATCAAGCAACTGATAATTACTAAATTATTAAACAAAAATTTGCTTAAAAAAAATCAAAATTTGCGTAATATTTACGTTCAATACTATTTTTATCCTTAAAATGGTATTTTCAAAATCAGAAGGGAAAAATAAGATCAATAAACAGCTTGAAAATTTCAAGAAAGATGAGAATCGAAATATTTTCACTTCATGTATTATAAAATTAATTACATCAAATACAATGCTGCTAAAAATGTAAGAGGGAGGCTCAAAAAGTATCCGTTTTTGCGGTAGATGGCGATCCTGAAGTAAATTTGTGTTATCATTGTAGTTATGCTGCCATCTATTAAACGGCTGTATAACAAATTTGATACTGATTCATGGCTTAGTTTTGATTTGACCAAATCACAATTTGACTCATTTGTTGCCGAATCAAAATCTGCCGGTCAAGTAGTCGTTGTCATTTCACATTTCACTTTGAGTTGTCTTCGTCAATGAGACCTAAATTCATTATTATACAACAATTATAAGACAACAATCATTATAAGACAATTCATTATAACAATCATTATAAGGCAATTCATTATAACAATCATTATAAGACAATTCATTATAACAATCATTGTAAGGCAATTCATTACAACAATCATTATAAGACAATTCATTACAAGACAACAATTATTATAAGACAATTAATTACAAGACAACAATTATTATAAGACAACACATTATAAAATAACAATCAAAATCATGGATTGCTTTCGGTGAATCTATTTCGAAAAAGACGAAGACGGTCTCATCGGCCGAGAAAGTTATAGCGATGATCTTTTGAGCTGCGTCATACTTGTGAACTTCATAGATAAAGGAAAAACGTTTAATGAGCAATACTACATTGAGTTTTCGGATTCCTTCCTATTCCTAACACGGGTGCCTTTAAAATATCAAAAGGCATTGTGATACAAATCACAATGAAAAACAATTCATTTTTTGAAGGTGGCCGCGGTAGCTTAGGGGTGATGGTCGCGGCTGGTTCAGGTTCCTGATGCTATTAAAGAGCCGTGGTGCAAAGGGCATGATTCACGTTAAATTCGCTCGAGGTCCCAACCCCGCCCTTTGGTATTGTGTGGAAATTTGATGAGGGAAGTTCCAGCTCAAGTGTCTTCCTCGTCACTTGACCGAGGCTAAAATTTATGGGGTCCGTCGCCAATAGCCCTCGTGTTGCTTCTCAGTACTACGTTAACAAACAATTACCATCATTTTTTGTTGAGAAGGAAAGACTCAACCATAACTACATAGAGTGAGGCCAGAGAAAATTTCATTTGTTGAAAAAAATGACCCGTGACTAGAAATGGACACTTCTGATGTATGAGTAAAAAATGTTGGTTCTCAGTCGGGGTATGGCATTAATCTGCAGCTCAATCCTAAAGTCAGAAATTATTCTTCATGTATCTTCAAATACTCGTACTTCAATGTTCTCATCTGTGTAACGCATATCCTGATTCTGAATGAGGGGAGAGTAGATATTAAATCCAGTTTATGTGGTAATGTTAGATATCAAAACCTATTTTTAATATTTCTTAAAAATTTCTATTTAAAGATCTCTGCACGTATGTACAATGAATATGGAGTTAAATATTTTTTATTCCATTTAATTATAATTATTTAAAATATGAATTTAAACTCACATTGCGTTATCCAAGTTTTTGCGATGATGGTATTACATACGATAGTTTGCAGTTGAGTGCTTTAAAAAATAGATCTCTCATCATATCTAGAATTATTCATAACCGCCTTGAGCAAATTTCGAACGAAATAACTAAGGGAAAAATTTCCCTCGTATTAAAAAAAAATAGAAGCAAAAATTGCTAAGGAAATAACTAATTTTATTGTTGCTCTTTTTCTTTAATAATGCTTTTCTTTCGAAACATACTAGCTTTTCTGTAACAATTATTTCTTTTTATTCCAGCGTGCCATATATAAACTCTGTTTATTTAACCCTTGTTAGCCTTTGAGTTTGACTTGTACGCTTTAAAAACAGATCCTACAATTTGGAAACTTTTGATAGGAAAAAAAAACACTTTAATGTTATATTATTTTTTTATAATTTTTCTCCTATTTCATTATTGTATTCTCCATTAATGTTGGGTCCGCGACAGCCTAATGGTCATGGTCACCGCCGGCGGTTTTCGTCGAATCGTGGATTCGAGCTTTGATGTCAGTAAAGACCCACTGTGTAGCCGGGGATGATGCAAGTCAATTTTGTTGAGGCTCTTCCCGTGGCGTGGTGTGGAAATTAAGAGTTTGGGTTACCAGCTCAGGTGTCGTCCTCGTCACTCGACCGAGGTTCAAAATTATGAAGTCCGTCGCCAATTGCCTTCGTGTTGCTTCTAGTGCGACGTTTATGAAACCAAAAGCATCGAGCGGGATTTGTCGAATGTGTTTGCATGGCTTTCCAAAATTATGTTATTTTGATCTAATAAGTTTATCTTTCATGGGAGTTTGTTAAAGAATCGAAGGAATATAATGTACTGTTGATTCTGTTGAGATTTTAATGTTTTTCAACAATACGTGATTCATTTTCTCAAATCGTTTATAGTTCCTGCATTAATCACAATGTTTTCGGAAACGTATAACTGATGCAATACATAAATTGATGGATGTATTACCTTCACCATTGCCTTTAATATCTATATGAGAACTTTTTTTTTCTTGTTATTATATTTAACATCATGTTTATTCTGTTTTTCCCCTTATTACGCATTTTTCATTTATTTTTTTTAATTGCCTGGTATGTATTACCAGACAGCGGATTAGGGGGAACTGTAGCAAGACAATATGAGCTTTGTTGCTTTTCGCATTACGATTTAGAAATAAAATTCTACTCTTAAAATTAATAAAGTTGTATCTCTTTTTTTTAATTGCTCATTTTGCTTAAGTCAAATAAACCTTGATAAAAATGATTTCGAGAAAAATAGGGGGAAAATTATAGGCCAATTCCTAGTTATTGCATGAAAAAAAAAATAGAATTAATAATATTTTCCCTCGTTTGAGAAATGATAATAACATACCAATTTCTCTTCGATGGCTTAATTTGATCAGTTTTCAAAACAAGAAAAAAAATTTTTTAACTGTGCATTACAATTCGTTGCATATATTTTAAATTTCTGTCTTCACTAAAGCTATCATAGTCTTTCAAAGTCCATTTATGAAAATAAAAATAATTGTCTTCTTTTTACAATTTAGATAGTTCGAAGAACCCATGTTGCTTATAACCCACATCAATTCTATAAACCTGTAAATGAAGATTCCAGTCTAATTGCGACTTCTTAAATTTCGATTGTTATGTAACCTCTATAATTGTGTACTCGTGTAGTCATTTTAATTCCAACTGAACAAAAAAAAAGAGGTAGTTCATGTGTGGTCGACTTAATTCTAAAACTCATGGAACTTCTACTTATCGAAATAAAATATCAGTTAGAAAATATATGAATTTACGACGTTTCATTAGTTTTTCAACAGATATTTCTTACTTCCTGCTTTAGATCATTCTAACACTATACCTGATAACCTCAATCAGTCCAATAAATATTTTCTTATTTAATTAATTATCTCAACTGTATCTCTAGGCCTGCATCTATAAGAATATTCCAGAACAATAATCATAGGATTAAAATAATCATCAATGAAAGAAGTATGGAATGAAAACCATAATTAACATCCGAAATTAATCCAACGTTAATCGGTATGTTTTTCATCTCTTTCTCGACTGTTTTTCGGCTGTACGTGCCACGAATCATGATGAATGTCGAATTGGCAAAATGAATTTGTGTTTTTCGATGGTAAGAGACTTCTTACTGATTCGCCGATTCATTCTTCTAATTGAAGTAATTGGTATCAATTTGTAGAAAATATGGATCTTTAACCGGCTTTGACGAATTAGAATTCGTGAGAGCTGCATGGTTTCTTAAGGCAAAATAACCGTTTCGAATCATTTATGTAGTATCGTGTTTTTTTGGACTGAATTAATATCTTTTTATAGCTATTGACTACCGAATAATGAACGTGGCAGGTGAGAACATGAATTCTTCTTTTTACCTATTTGGCAAGATTCGGAACCAAGACAGAGGCCGAAAATTCATTTAGTCGCAGTCGAATCTTAAATGACATTTATAGTGCTTAATTTAATCATTATTATTACTTAAATATTCTGAAATGGCTTTCAACACTAAAATTATGTCATTGAAAAAGTGGCAGTACATGTTATCTAGTGATACATAGTGACTACAAATTAAATTTATGGATTTCTTATTAATAGAATATTAAAACATTTTATATCATTTATCATTTTTACTAAAGAACATTCATATAATTTCAGTCACATACAAGCATTTTTTCATCATACTTGTATTCATTATATACTTGTATTTCGACATATTTGTATAATACTAGTTTACCGGAAATTGCAAAAGAAAGTGGCTTTAAAACCGCGTTATATACTTGAAAGATTGGAATGTCTCGTATTCATATATCCTTTGGAGACAGATTGTAATTCGATCTTCCGTGAAGAAAAGAAATGGTACTTTGACGGTCCAAATTGTTAGGTTGATTATTGGCGCTATCTGAGGAATGAACATTGCCATTTTTTCATCAGGCAGCAAGGCGGAGGTGGAGTCATGGTTTGGGATTAATTTACCTTAAAAGGACAAGTATATTTGCACAATTCCTCAATATTCGCCAAATCTCAGAAGACTACATAAGCATGTTAGAAAACGGTTTGCTACCATTTGCTGAAATATTAGCCAGTCCATAGTGGCAATTTCAGCATGAACATGTCCTCTTCAATGTGTCTCACGCATAAAAAAAACCAGAAATGTTGCTCCCATAATATATATCCTTTTTTATATTTTTGATTTTCAAGTCAATGGTTATAATTTTTATCAATTTTTTTAATTGTTGTATTGGTCTCTTAAGGTTTTTGTATATTTTTAGAAATAAGAGTTTGCATTCCTGCAGCTTTAGAAAATAGTTTTTTTTAGAGTTCAGTGTTTTCTTTCTGGCAACACTTGAAAGTTTATTCCACGTGCTAAGATTGATGATGATTAGCTAAATAGCATATTTTTGTCTAATATTTTATGCTTTTTCAAGTATTTTTATAACTTGAAATAAAAACATTAATAAGTAAATAAAGTGAGTAATGATTTTTTTTCTAAATTTGAATCTTTTGTGTTTGGTACATTTTAAAATTTGAATATTGCGTTTGCAATATTAATACACGTGTTCGGGAAATCTTTGTTTTTCTCTTAAATTTTTTAGTTTTTGATTTTTGCTATTGGCTTTTCAAAAGATTTTCTCATTTTTTTGTATTTTTATTTTTACTTTTTCTTTCGATTTAAATTATAAATTTTTTTTCCTTTGGATTTCAATTTTCAAAAAAAAAAAAAAAATTTCTGTTATAACCATTTTTAATGATGTATTTTGTTAATGGGGGATAGTTGGTCCTATGATTCTAGAATAACCCAGCTTAACAGTCAAAAGCCTGTTACAACATTAAATTTCTTCTTTTTTATATTTTCAAAAACATTTTTAAGGCTTTTAAAAATTTCTTTATATTTTAATTTTCCTATTCTTCTAATTTGTAACTATTCAATCATGGATGAAAAAATTAGCGCACCAAGAAGGAGTCTTCAAAATGAAACGAAATGTTACATACGTAATAACTACTTTGATATAAGTAAATGATTAGAAAATCAAAGAAAAAGGATCATTTATTTCAGAGAAAAAGGCAAAAGAACGGAGGATTTAATATCCTGTTGAATCCCCTGTAGGGCGAATGCACGATGCGATACGATCGGGCATTGAGGCATACAAGTTCTGTACGATGTCTTGAGACATTTCGTTCCATATTTGCTGTAACCTTGCCTCTAATTCGTTCTAACTTGTGGGATGCCCAACTCGCCGTCCCAAATGATTACAGATGTGCTCAATTGGAGATAAATCTGGGGATCGAGCAGACCAAGGAAGGGTAGTAACAGTGCGGAGACAGTCTTGTGACATCCTTGCCGTGTGAGGCCGTGCATGAAAAATGGCTCCTGGGAGCCGTTGCATGAGTGGCAACACATGTGGTTGCAGGATGTCATGGACATACCGCTGGGCTGTCATGGGGCTACAGATCAATACTAGGGGTGACCGTGTATTGTAGGCAATGACACCCCATGTGAGAGAGGTGTGTCGCTGTAAAGCAAAGGCAGGATTGAGGCGTTCACCAAGGGGTCTCCACACACGAACACAATTGTCATCACTGCTGAGATTGAATCTGGATTGATTCGTCGCTAAAGACGACCTGGTTCCATTCCGCTGCAGTCCAGTTTCCTCGTGCGCGGCACCACTCCAAACGGAGGCGTCGATGGGTGGGCGTCAAGGGCAGCACACGTAATGGGCACCGCGATCCCAAATGTCCTTCAGCCAGGCGTCCTCGTATGGTTCGATAAGACACAGGGGCCGCCCCTAGTGAAGGTGCCACCAGTGCTTGGATGGCGGCCGATGAAGCATTTGGCTGTACGCGTGCATTTCTTATGATGTGGCGGTCTTCTCGACGACTGGTCTGTCGAGGGCGTCCTGAGCCTAATCTTCGTGTAAATGGCATTTCTCTCAGATCCACTGGTCCCAACACCTCCTCACAACATAATCAGAACGGCCTAATTGACGAGTTACTCGCCTAGCTGACCACCCAGCTTCCATCATGCCGATGATTCTCCCCCTCTCAAACTGCGACAGCTGCTCATATTGTCTTCGAAAACGGCTTATTGACATGTCTACCTCAGCTCTTCCTTTGTAAATGGTTCAGCACACTCAAACAAGCTTTGGTTACCTGTTTTATACTCCCCGGAGAACGACGTTAAACGTCCTCTACCGGCTATACGTAATGCGCATTCACGCTGCATTTCTAATCATTTGCATATCTTCCCGACATGTACCTTCATGCAAAGTTTCGTTACGATCCCGCAATTATTTCTTGGTGATCTAATTTTTTTGTCCATGAGTATATATATTTGTTTACCTGTTAGCTTCTCGAATCCAAATTAACTGCTGAATCAGTAAAATTTTTAAGGAAATACCCCTTTTTATGATATAAAAGCATTCGGCTTTTTTTTTATTAGTCTTATTTCTACAATTGACATTTGTTACCTAAGACGCATTACTGTACGCGCTTCGCCATGGCTAGACAAAGAGAGAGAGAGAGAGAGAGATGTACCACATATATATATGCATGTATACCAATTTTATTTTTCCACCGATTTTTGAAAATAAACATTTTTAAATACTTTTTAAAAATCTGTAAATTCCCAAATGGTTCAACCAAATAAACACACAAATAACTTCAAAATTCAAAATAATAAGTAATTTCTCGGAAACTTTTATTTATTTTTTACTTTCCGGATATACTTTATTGCATTCAAATAAACACAATAGTATAGATTAGAGAAATAAAGTAGAAATTCTGTAAGATTCATTAAGTTTATGAATTCCAAATATTTAGTAGACGGAAGTTTTTAATGAAAATAACTGCTCTTATTAATATATACTTTCTTGACATTTTAGAACCAGATTTTTATATTTTAAACTAGACTGGCAAATATTTGTAACATTAAGACAAACCACAATTTCGTAAAATGTTTTCCATTAAAAGTGACTCGATTATGGTTGAATATTGTGATTAGTTATAAATAGTTACACATACTTCTCAAAATTGTTAAAATTAAGCTACGAAAGTTGTGTTAAACATTTATTACATATCATTACTAGAAGAGGCTTAAAAGCATTCGTTGTTAGGGTTGCATGCGACAGCGAGTTTTGCATTTTTATATTAAACCGTAATTTTTTTTTAAAAAAATGTAATTAAGATTTTTGAAATTCAACGAAATATTTTATAGGTGTGAGTATAGTATAATAATTATTTTAATAGTGTTGATCGTTTGTGTGTGTGTCATTTTCTAGCAATTTTGCATCTTCGATACTTTTACTTCTCCTATTATTAAGTCTATAAAAAATTCAAATATATTTACAAAGGGAAAAAATGCTTTATTTTTTCCATTTTATTTAAATGCATACCACTTTCAAGATCGTTTCAGTTAAATCTTTATTTATTTTATGCTTATTATACGATTCACTTTAATTTACCTATTCTATTAAAGTTTTTAAACTTTTTAAAGAAAAAAACGCTCTTCAGAAGAACTCTGTCCCCGTTAATTAAAGTATTTATACATTAAAATATCATAATGTTATGATTTAAAAACAGATGATTCTATTTTTTCTACAGATTGTTACTTATTAGGTTGCATATTTAGTAATTTGTAAAAATCATGGGTTCGTATTTTTGATTACCCCGAGAAATATAGAAATTGATTTTCTTGGATCTGAAATTACGTTAAATGAATTTATAAAAACCGCAAATACAGTTCTGAAAAAAATTCGTTTTCAAAGAAAAATCAGAAGAATTCTTAAAATGTGAACCAATATTCTACATTAGAAGGGGGAAAGGCCGTTTCTTTTCGGGATAATTGCGAGAAATTTGTTCTAGATAAATTAAGAGTGAATATAAACACTCAAAATATTTTAAGCATTTTTAACATTCTTTATTTACTAGTTGTATCAAACCAAATTCACATTAAATTTTTTTGTACTTTTACAAGCTGTAACATAGAGTTATTTGAGAGATTTCCCTTAACTTTCGGGGTATAATTCTAATTTTGCATTTAAGTTTCCAGCGCCTTTCCAGCCATATGAAACGTGGTTTTGCAAATAAGGTAAACTTAAGAAATGTAGCAAAAATATATATAATCAATTTGTATAAAAATGACCGAAAAAGATTGCAGTGAAAAGGGAAGGTTACGGTTTATAGAAAGATTGCGGTAGTTTAAAAAAAAAGAAAAAGTGTGAATATACTGCTCAGGAGTTACGTGTCTGCATGATCAGTACAGATTAGAACACGACGCTGTCTGTTTGAATTTGCTCCATTTTGAATTAACTCACATGGTATCCTGGTAAGGGTAGTCTTTGACATTGTATAGAAGTTGTTACTATCCACGTGGAGAGACAGTGAACAATTAGAGAGCATTCCCCTTTTTTTTTTAGAAAAGCAATAAATGCTTTTACTACATTCTTGAACTGTTTTTGTGTGACTATTTTAATTACATTATCTGTGCATGGAATGAAGTTGAACTTTAAATTGCGATTAGACTAATATTTAAGATGACAGACAAATAGGGTAATAGAGAGGCAGCACAAAGCTATTTTTAATTATTTGACTGTCCACAACCAAATAAAATAAATATACGTAAATATTTTAAAGATATTTAAAATAAAGAGCTGAAAATTAGCAGAAAATTCTCTAAATCATTCAATAATGGTGCAGTAAGATCTTGATTAGCGCTTAGGATGCACTTTGTCACGAAAACTACTAAATCCAAACATCGTTAAATAAGACATTTCTAGCACATAGAAAATAGAAAAAAGAGGGCAAATAAACTGCTTTACTTTTAATATATATACATACACACACATATATATATATATATAATTTTTTTATATTAATTTACTAAGTGCAACATATGTTGCATAATACAAAGTACACAGAAGTACAACGTTTAGTTGTCGGCTCTGTTTGCCTTAATATAAGAATTTGTAGAATTTTTCTGATAATCGAGAGATTTTTATCAATTAATTTTTTACGATACCCCGCATGGCTAAAGCGAATAAAGTTACCAGAACTTTCGCTTAACCTGACTTACAAACATATGCAAATCCATATGTTTAGTATATTACGTAGGGTACATTATACACTCATAAGTACAGTAAAACCTCATTAAATCAAATTAATTGGTTAAGAGTCTATCCGGGTTATCGAAAATAACGGTTAACTGGAGAATAGGAAGAAAGGAAATAAAATAAAACATACTTCAGAAAATCCTCTTTATACTGAATGAATAGAATGTGAATCGTATGTACAGAAGATAAAGATATCTACTTTCTGAACAACAGAAGTGCGCTTAAAGATGTTTTATTGTATTTTCCAATTAGACAATGTAGCATCGTATGCCATTGCCCATAGCGATAGGAGATGTTACTAAGATTTCGTATTTAAGTCCCTTTCCCCTTTCATTTCATACATTTTCATAGCTATTGGAAGATTTCAATAATGAAAATGATTTTTCAAAATGAGTGGAGGAAACAAATAAATATTATTAAACAAATTTGGTGATCACTTCTGATATTAAAAATAATATTCGTGCTGATTGTCCGGTTTATCCTGAGATCCAAGTTAAATGGCTTCAACTTAACGAGGTTCTCTTGTACTATGTAACATGCATAATAATATACACATGCTTATAATTATTATCAAATTACTACACACACACACACACGCACACACACACACACACATATATATATAATTTTTCTTTTTTAGTGAATTTTTTTATTGTATTATCATTCACTTTTCAGTTTGCTATTTTTATCTTTCTCTTTTTGGTTTTGGTTTTTATTCTCAATGTGCAGTTGGGATTTTACATTTTTATAATTTGAATTTGAATTAACTTCTTTTTTACTATGAATAATAAAAAATATGTCTTATTCAATTATACATACACACTCAGATGTATATATATATATATATGTATATTTATAATGATTCGGTTTTCTTAGTTTCTTAGTAATGTTTAGTCGTCTTTTCGTTATAGGGTACACAGTAAATTAATATATAATAAAGTAATTAGAAGTACGGCAAATGCCAAGAAAATACTAAATAAAATTTAGCAGAACCAAATGACCGTCGCGTTATATATTAAATCAGTGCTCATCGGGGAAACACTAAACTATGTTTTACAATATTTACATACATAATTTTTTTTTTAAAACAATGACCTCTAACTATCTTATCAAATAGTTTGTTTACTTTATATGTATTTTTTTTACCCTTCGCTGTTTCGGAGCATTCTTTCCATCTTATAGCGTAATCGAAAAATAGAACTCTGAACTTCCACCGTAAACTGGTTAACTCTATTACTTCGTTCATCACGTTTAAGTAAAAAGCATTTAAATACGAACAAATATGTCTTTATATACTTTATATCTTAAAACAACGATTATTCAGAGAAGAAGCCGATTGAGGGGAGGCATTCGAACGCATTCAGCAGAATCTAAATCGCTCAGAGACACAAATACGTTTCGTATAAAAGCCACCCCTATCATCGTATTAAGATATTCATACATTTATGAATCTTTTATCTTATCATCGGTATGTCCAAACATATAAATATTTAAGTCGAATCAGCGGAATGGAAGCCATTATAAAAGACCATCGCAGTAATCACATTCGAAAAAAAAAACATTAAAAGCCCGAGAGTGGTTTTAACAAATGATTCCATTGCTGAATTTCCGCAGTCAATGTGTGTTTAAGAAGGGTTTTTTTTACTCTTCTATTATTCTCTTTCTTTCTTTTTTTTTTTTTTTTTTTTTTTTTTTTTTGTTCCTTTTAAATCTTTAGTGACTTTTTCCTTTCTTAGGTTTCATTTAAATTCCTACAAATTACTGGAGATGTCGTAGTTTGATTTCCTGTTATACCATTGTAACAGCGAGTGATAACAACTATTGGGGGGATGCTCTTAAATTTTTTCCATTGGATTTTCTGTCTTCCCTTTAAGAACGAGAAAAAAAAAGTGTTTCGCTGTCTCGGCGTTTAATTCAAAGTGAAGTATTGAAGGTGACTTCACTGATTGGATGCCGTGTTTTATCTTTTTTTAAAGGGTTCTTCGAGGAATACGTCAGTAGTTGGTTTATAATAATATAAGCAGTTGTCTTGGTATAATTTTTCATATGTTATGCAATTATCATAAAATATTTTTGTCGCTGATATGAATTATTTGTTACAAAAGTTATTTTAGAAACCAATTCGATTTTTTTTGTGTTTAGTTTCGAGGCGAATTTTCATGCATTATTCATAACTTCCCAAAATACTGATTACTAAAGGTATAGTTATAAATTCATATAGAACCAGATTTTTTTGTTTCGTTAATTTGTGATTGGAATATTTATAAATTATACGCAGAACAAAAAATACTTGTTACTATAGCTTTATTACAAATTCATTCTTAATTGGATTTTTCTGTATGTTATTTTGTTATACGGACATGCATGACATATCCATTATATCCGGAAAGTACTGATTACTAAGACTAGAATTATAAAGGTATATAAAAGTACATTTTTTTACTTTGCTATTTATGTCATTATCATTTATAAATGACGGCAAAAATTGTTACGAGGAAGGTTTCAGTACAATTATTTTGTTACTTTAAGTATTAAAATCTTATGAAAATAGATTTTCACTTTGTTTAGGTTGGTAAAAGAAGATTCCTCCCATTCAATTTCTAGGTATGAAAAGATGCTTTGTTTTATGTATTTTTAATTATAAATACCTATTTAATTTCTGGTTGTGATAAAATTACGTAAAAATAATTGTGAAGCAGAAGAAAAAATTGAGTCTTAAATAACACTTAGTATATTTTATAATAATCCTTTCCTTTTTAAAAACCAATTTTTTCACGAAAAGGTATGTTAAGTATAAGAAGCGTTCTGCTAAATTTTTAGTTGTGAGATTACAATTTCAGAATACTTCCCTGGGGAAAAAAATCACATAGATGGCATTAATTTCGTTTTAAAAAAATATCTTCTTTAATTTTATTTTTACAGATTTGTTAAAAACCATTTTAATTACATTATTAATCATTTTTAATTTTATTGTATTTCTTACATTTGGAAAAAATGTTATTGAAATTTTTTTCAACGACAAAAATGTGACATTTATTAAACAAAATTAGGATTTCAAAAAAATTAAATCATTTAAATGTATTAATAATAATCATGTGAGATTTTAAATCAGTTTAAATTATAACTGTTTTAGATATCTGTTTTAATAGATCTAAAATATTCTTCAAACTTTGGTTGAAAATAAAGTATCGAAAAATATACTTAAAAAAATTAAAATGTACGAGTTATTTTCGTTATAAATTTTTTATTTGTTTCTTAAATTATCAGAAAAATAATTTCCTTAACTATATGATCATGTTTTTTTTTTCGTCGTAAGAGTTCCCTAGCTCTATGTTTTTAATTGAATTGAAACTTATTAATATTTTAGCGGAGGAATTTGCCTTCAACCAAGTGATATCAGAATGTTTGAAGTTTTTAAGGCAACATTATTATTAATTCTAAATCATGCAACCACACACACATATATATATATATATAGATAATTTTTTCAGGTAATTATTGCTTTATCAGGAAATTAAATTTATCAGAACTTCAGTATTTGAATTTTTAAACAAATTTTTGGAAAACTGGTAAAGTATTTCAAAAGAATGAATTTCAGATAAAATATTTTAAAGGAAAGGTATTTTGAAGTATACATGACATAAGTGTGAAATTTAAAGTAATCGCTCATCTAGAATTTTTCAATTGAATATTACAAAGTAAAAAGAAGATGTTTTAATAACATTGTTTCATCTTTTCCTGAAACTTATGCAAATTACTTAACAAAAATGATGCGTAAAGTATTCAGATAAGTATTCAGTTGCTTCCTGACTTGCGTGAAAATTTTAACTTCTTTCTACAGAGAATTTGAATGTGTATTCAAGAGGGTTAAAAAAGAATTCAACCCTGAATACCCTCTTATAAAAGAATTCCCTATTATTAAGAGTAAATGATTTAAGAATATTTTAAAGTATAAATAAAGTATAAATCAAGATATAAATTAAGTTATAAGTTGTTAATTATAGCATGAAAGAATACATTTTTACTAAGGTATATATTAATTAATTAATTTTGAATACACATCTTAAAATCTGATAAGATTTCTTTATTAGTTATGTTACATATTTATTGAATTAGTCCAAATTGTTTCAGAGTCATAAACTAATCTATACTTAAGAAGAATATATCTGATTGTTTTAGATTTTACAATAGCAGTATTATTTATATTTCAAAATATTAATTTAATCCAATAAATTTTTTGATTTGTTTCATATCCAAGCAAGTCAATAAAGCTGACTTGTTGCAAATTGATGCTCAAAAATATTAATGAATATAATAGCGCATTGTTTATTATTTTTGTAGTTGTTTTTGAAGATTATTAAAAAACATGCATTGCAGTATTCAAAATTGGGAATTTCATTTATTTGAATAGAGAGATTTTTCAAAATGGTCTGATTATTTCTCTGAATTGTCCCATCGACATAATGATTGAATTGTTATATAATGAAAAAAATAGCTATTGTTTAAGAACAGGGGGGAAATCGAAGATTTTATTGACCTAACAAACTAAAGAAGTAAGCAAAATTGTTAATGCAGTAGGAAAATACTTCGTTCAGTACATTGAACAAATTTGCTAAGTGCTAAGTGATTTTTTAAAAAAGAAATACAAAGAGAAGAAAATTAATTTTTTGTTGTCTTTTTTTGCTTCTGCGATTATGTAGTATAAAAAAATCATTGCTTAAAGATGAAACTATTGTTTGCAGTAGTTTGAAAAAAAAAAAAAAAAAAAACGTTAAAAATTGCCAAAAAAAAAAAATCGTCTTAATTTCTTTTTTTCTTTGGATCGTTTCGATTGGTCAGTAATTATTTTTCGCAAAGGTGGATCTCATTTGTTTTTAAACAATGAAACAACTTTTAACGATTCCAAAAAACTAAGCTTAGCTGCTAAACAGCAATACTGATATGAGAAAAAAGATTCTTTTTTTAAAAAAAAATCTCTATTCACGGTTACTTTCAGTTGTAGCAGATTATAATTTCTACTTCTGTATCCTTGTACACAAAAGGAGAAAGGGATAAGGTTAAAAAAATACGTTAAAAATACCAAGCAGAAAAGTCGGAAGCAACGGAGAAAAAAAAAGAAAAGAAAAGAGAAACCCGGAAAAAAAGTGAGAGGGAGATGGTACCAAAAAAAAAAGTTTTTTTTTTTTTTCATCTAGTCAGCGAATTTCCTCCTCTGCTCGCTTAGTTGTCAACTTCTCCGCTTGGTGGAGGTGGGAGTTATCGAGCGATGCCATACGCAATTAACATAATTGCGGAAAAGAAGAAAGGAACAGCGAAATGTTAATGCAGCGGGTGAAAGAAAATGGCTAATTATTTAGCAGCGGTACCATAATTGCAATCGATTTTTTGAGAGCAAGCGCGCGATTCGCGCACTACGCCCTCGCATCTCAGCCCCTGTATGATGACGTAGGCGGTAATCAGCAAATCCTAGGCCTGCTCATCATGCTAGTGGGCTAATTGGGAAGCTCGCTCTGATATTAGAGTCTTAAAACAGTTAACTAAGCATTCGTACCGTCCCATTTTGGGGGGGAAAATTAGCGCGCAGTTTTTGGGAAAATTTGTATCATTACTTTTTATTTTATTCATTTTTTTCAAAAAAAAGAAGTGAGTTAGATTTTTCGAATTTGCGTTATCTAACTTTGAGACAGGTGATCAATTATGTATAGTGCGGGAGATTAAGATATATATTTGGAAACTTTTTAGAAGAAAAAGGTGATATATTATATATTTCGTTTTCGTTAAAAAGAGGGGAAGGTCTAAAGGATTAATTTCTTTCGAAAAGTATAAGTCATTTTATATTAGGAAATGAAGATGCAAACTTGCTATGAATTCCTAAAGGAAATGATCTATTAAAGATGTGTAGAGAAAAAAAAATATAAAGATAAGTGGTGAGAAATGTGAAGAAATTAAAATTAATCTTTTTCATAAAAATGCAAAAATATTTGCTGTCAGTGAGATAGTTTATTGATTCTCTAGTGATGTAACATCTCACTAAAATAGTGCATTCTTCAAGGAACCATATTTTTTTTAGGAAAAAAAATCAGATAAATAAAAGGCATTTCTGGGATATTGCTTAAAATTTATATTATTAATAAATTTTAAATTTTGAATAGTGAGGGCGGGTAAAGAGAGATTTTTTTTTTTTTCAAATTAAGAATTTTATTTGAAAAGTAAATATTTTTTTCTTCTAACAGATAAAGAGAAGTATTTTTAACATTTAATGAATAAACTGTTCCTCTCTCCACGTAACATCGTAATATCTCTGATAACGCAGCTTTGTAACTGACACAAATTTCTTATCAAAATTCTCCACGTAACATCGTAATATCTCTGATACCGCAGCTTTGCAACTGACACAAACTTCTTATCAAAATTTTCTGTGTTGTAATTATTAAATATGAATTTAATGAAAAGCGAAACGTTTGTCATTAATTTTTGCAAGGTGATAATACATTAATTTTTTTAAAAGATGTTCCTTGAAAATGACAAAATTTTAAAAAGGAAATTCGATTAATTTTTTAAAGGATACTCTACAACCATCAAATATTTTTCAAAAATAAAAAATTTACTTCATGAAAAAATGGTCGTTTTTCCTACTTATAAAGCCTTCGTTATACGCATTAGAATTGCGAATTTATTGACATTAGCTTCAAAACTTTTTAAAATCATGTTAACTATAAAATCACTAGATTTAAATTTCATGGAACTTTTTAATATATAAAATAACATTACTTTTGAAAATAAAAAAAATCCCAAAATCATGAAATAAAAATTCTAATTTTCTTAAGCATTTCAATGCAGCACATACTTTCCATTGATATCATTACACTTACAAAAACTCATTAAAAGTCCACAATTTTTTGAAAAGCCAAGTCCACTGCTTTTTGAAGGGGCAATTATATATGCAAGAAGCATGTGGTAAAATAATACTACACAATTTTATGAATATTGATCTCAAGATTTTCTTAATTATGTTAATTTTAAAGTCATTATATTTCAATTTAATAAGAAACTTTAATAAATACATGAAATAATGAACTCTAATAAATAAAACAATGAAATAAACATTCTGAAATTTTTGTTAGCTTTTATTGCTCATTCTTCCCATTGAGCTTACTTATCTAATTACACTAAGAAAAATCTCAATAAAATTCCACTTTTTCCGAAGGTGTGATGAGTATATACATGAAACGCGTATGATTATATGGGATACTCTGTAACTTTCCCCTACTTATGTATATTCAAAATATCCTGTACAACCGAATTAATTTCCGAAAATTATGTTTTCGTTCATGGCAATTTTAGTTATGGTTACTTTCATTGATATAATTTTTTTTTCATTACGTATGGGGGGGGATTGAGCTTCTAAATATACGAATATAAAAATATGATATAGATGTTCAAAGAACTACTTTATTTTCCATGATTTTCAGATGTAGGATTCATTGAAAAATAAGTATTGGTTATTTATCGTGAAAATAATTTTTACAATGTGAAATTTTTTCTCATTGAGGTTTCTAATCTTATATACAGTAAAACTTCTCAGCGTTTCCGCTATTAATGCTGATTCGATATTACATGGCCAATTTGTAAGCTGAATTTCAATTTGTGTATTTTCTTGTCTTTCATCATGTTTCTCAACTGATTTATTAGAAATTAATTTATAATGTGAACTCATCGACTGCAATGAAAAGTCAAAGCAGAGATGAGAAATGAATGGTATACATGTGCAGGAATTTGGTAATACATTTGAGCATGCGCTTATTAATGAGGGATTACTTCAGGTTTCCGGTAAAAAGAGCCTTACGAATAAGACGGCCTTCAAAAAATGGTTGAACAAAGAATCCGTATAGAACCTGCAAATAGTGATTCTGAAAACGAGGAACCCTGAGTATTTCCTATAGATTTCCGAAACTTGGTAAAAATTTGGTAATGGTAACCGGAATCGATAATCAAATTGTAGCAAATGATCAAAATTTTTAAAGGAGTACAAAAGCAAGAAACAATTTAAATGGTATCTCCTACTACCAATGAATAAAAAGAATAAGTCTTAATAATCTCTTATTTAAGCCTTAATAACATTATTAACCTTAATATATAACCTTGTTTTTGAAATTTATATCATATGAAATTATTTGTGGCGATTTGATTTTTTGTGCGCCTAATAATTAATTATATTTTAATTTTTTTAGAGCTATATAAGTATTTTTTTAGTCAAAAAGTTTTTTTCTACTCATTTTAGTTGAATATGAACATGGGTTTTAGGACATATTTGCATAGAGGTACCATTAAAAAAACTGTTACATTACATTTTCCAAATTTTTTTTTATATTCCTCTTTAGGATATCCATGCATAGAGTGATTCAAAAATATTTTTTTCTCTAAATCTTAAGAAATATTTTTTATGTGAAAAAAAAAGAAAATTAAAGTTTCCAAAATAACAAAGTTCAATAACTTTTTCATAGAAAATATACAGTGATATCGTTAAAAACGTTGGTTTATGATTTGTTGTACATTGCTTTATATATGAGGTATATAATATTTTGTATATTTAAGGAATACTTTTTTTAAAAAAATCATACCTTTATGCAAATACGTCCCTAAAATAATGTCCATATTCAATTGGAAAGGGAAAAAAATTCCAAGAAATAACTTTTATAGTTCTATAAAATACTCAGAATATCAATATTAGGCAAACACAAAATCTAAACTTTACTAATAATTTTAAAACATATATGTCACAAAAACAAGGAGTCTTAAATTCGGTGATTTCTTATCCCCCCCCTGCATGTCCTGGTATCCTTAAGGACCGAAAAATAATATAAAAAATGAAACTAGATGACTTCATCACCAAAAAATCGAGAATCTTAGAAGAGTCAGGACATTCATTACAAAAACGAACTTTACATTTTCGTAAGCTTGTTTATGTGTTATGTGACATAAATTTTAATTTGAAAAATTATTTTAAAAATCTTGAAGAAAAATTAGTTTATTTCTGGACACAGTTTCCCTTTCCTTATTTAGGAAGTGTTTAAATGATAACTTTTAACTCTGCTTCATTTAACGCTTTATTGTTCAGGAATGTATCCTTAGAGCTAAACGAGGTTTTCTGTATCTCCCCTATTTTCGAGAAGATTAATGTATAAAATGTGTTTTCAAATGCACATAGATAAATCATAAGTAATACCCCATAAATAATTTATAATAATAAAAATTATTTCTTAGAGGTTGCGTGGTATGTTCTTATTTATATATTATTCCATTTTGTAAATATGATTCTTTTCTATCGAATCCACTGTTTTCAGCAAGCTCAAGTTCATTTTCTAAAATTTTTAATTTAAATATGATGTGAACTGAATTTTTTTTCTAGTTTAGTATATAGCGGGTACTTAGGTACAATCGAAAGAAGAAATTTAGGTTTAAAATTCCGCTGTTTTCTAAGAAGAGCTAGCTATTATTTTAGATGTTGCTCGTACTTAATTTGGAGTCCGACGATTTTAGACTTTGGATAATTTCTAGCTACAGGAATTATTTAATTGCAAATTGCATAATCGTACTTTTTTCTGTTGAATTTTTAAATTATTCCGTTTTTCTCAAGCAGAGATTTACTTTTGTTTTACCTCTCAAGATGAGGGAATCTTGCGAATTATTTAGTATAGTAAAAGAGATATTTCATTTTCTTCATTCGTCTTTCGTGAGTCTGGCTTCTCCAGGAACTGCCTGTTACTTAAAATAAGGCCAGACCTCCTAAAGTAAACAATAATGATTCTTCTCATTTGGCATGTATCGGAAAATAATGTCATATTATCATAATTTTGGATGATAAAATTCTTCAAGAGCTGTTAGAGCAATGGAATTCCCCAGAAAATGTCGAAAAGGTCAAAATCTTCCTACATACCGAGATTCACAAACATACCGAGAAGGTATTTTTAATTTTTAAAAAATTATCAAAATAACAGTTATTGTTTCAAATTTAACGATTTTGTTAGTCGATCTTATCAGCTGTCGAATGCGTTAAACGACATCCTGAAGCATTTTATGGTACATTCTAATTTAGAGAACGTTGGCTTAAAATATATATTTATAATAATTTAATGATGTGTTTCAGGTGAAACACAGCAACAAATCAAGTAATTCAACAACGGGATACTTTTTTTTAAAAAAAATAATTTTCATACTTTCAGAATGGATACGATATGCATATTTATTTGCCTTTCCCCGAGTCATCAAAGAAACACAGAACAGCACGTTTTATTAAAGAATAAGAGAGAAAAATTTGATCGATCGTTGTAGATCAATTGTCAAATCAATTTTTTTTGTAAAGAAACTTTTCAAGCGAAAATTACATTGTTTAATCATCGCGTTGACGTGATTGTAACGACTGTTGTGTTTGATACAGGATTGCGTAGAAGTTGGTTATATAAGATTTTGAGGTAAAATTAACATTTGTATTTTGCTTATATTTTTGCTTATTGCTTGGAAAAGAAACCGACGTCTTTCTCTTTACTCACGCACGGACACACACGAAGCTTGATCGAAAAATGTTTCTATGGACATAACTTTTTTATTTGTTATCTGATTTTCAAAACTCTTGTTCTAGTTGAAAGCTAATGTATCCTCTATGTAATGATTTTATTTAATTTGTTCCTAATAGCTAGTGGTGTGCTGAGAACTCAAGAAGGAGGCGACCCACATGGAAATGAGATTGAAGCAGCGAGGCGTCGTTGCACCCGACCTTCCAATTTTCACATCTTGCTAAAGATGAAAAAACTTCTTAGAGACATCAATTTCATTCCGATGACGTACTACCATTAAATCCTAGTGTCGAAAACAAGTGCTGAAATTCTTCTCCGATGGTATTCCCAGACTTGCTAAAAAGTCACACGTTGACGCAGGTACTTGGAAATGAATGATGACATGTAGAAAAATTAATAATGCGTCACACAGAAGATAACATGTAGATTTAAGGTTCCACAAAAATTGTGAAAATAGAGTTACAAATAAAAAAGTTATGACCGTGGAGTCATTCTTTTTCAGTCAAGCCTCGTATATAATATTTGTGTGGGACATAATCTTCTATGAAAATTTTAAAGAAGGTGGTGACTTTTGATTAATACATTCCCATACATTTTATATAAACATTTTATACTTCTCATAGATAATATGTTAAGGTTAAAGCTTCATATTTATGTAAGTTATCATATAATATCTTTTTCCCTTGATTTTTTTTATTGGAGGTGGGGGGTGTAATTTGTGTCATGCAATCTTTTTTTTTTCTCTCTTTAATTTCAGTATACGGCTAAAGTATTTGATGAAATGGTTGAAAATAAAATAATCTTCCTGATCGCTTATTTTCTCAAAATACATAGAAAATTCTGACATAACGCAATAAAATGACCAAAAGTCAGTTGAATGAATAACTTTAAGATTTCAAGAATTAATGCAATTTTTGCGAGTACACTTGAAAAAACATGTATTTACAATTTTTTTTTTTTATTTTCTTTATGACATATTTCTTCTCCTAAGGAGATTTTATTCGTACGTACTATTATATAAAATATTTAATATTTAAAGAAAAAAAATTCTTGAAAAATTAAAAAAAAAAAAAAGAATTTACTACAAAAAGTATAAGCTACTAGATTATTTTGATCATCAAAATATTTTTTTAAATTATAACAATATAGGATTTTTGAATACGAATGTGATTTTTTTTTATTTGCTTGAATAAATTTTTATTACATCAAGGGTTTCAGATATGTGTGACACAGTTCTTCATTATGTATTCAAAATTGGGTTAAGTATTAATTACTTTTGTACAAAAAGAACACGCGAGAGGGGGGGGGAGAGAAAATAAAAATAAAATTTATGTAAATAGAATGTTAATTTTTTCTTATTAATTGTAATATGTATTTTCAGGATTAAGTATTCGTCTCTTCATTTAAATTTCTTCCCTTCTTTTTTTCCATCGAAATTTGAGGGAAGAAATACTTTCACAATAGCATTTATATTAAAAGCTACCGAAAATTTTAATAGCGAAGAAATGACTTCAAAGCAGAATATCTTGAGGCAATGAGTTGTAATGGCGTTTTAGGGAAATTTTCTGGAGGAATCGGCTTGGTAAAATACGAAAAAACACATGATAAGCACGTGTAATTTAGTCGCCGAGTTTTGGTATTTTGAATGACTCTAATAAGAAAATTAAAGACAAAAAAAATTATTTCTCCAAATCTGCTCCGAGTAAAATCATATAATTATGGATGTGGAACCCGTAGTACTAGTCACATTTAATTCCTTGTTGAGAAACTTTCTTTTAATTGTTTTTGTGCATTCTACGCAATTATTGCATTTTAGATGTTAAAATGCAGTCATGTTTTTTTTTTTTTTTAAATACAAGCTTTATAATGACAAAAGAATTTTCGGGAGAGATTATTTAGTATAATTAAATCTCCTTAACATTAATAACTTCTCTTAAAATATGCTATTATTATGTATAAGAATAGAAACCTCAATTCCCTTTCGTCCCAAGCATATTTACGTAAAAAATGTCTGAAAATAAACACGAGCTCTAAGTCAGAAGTAGAATACATAGAAGAGAATTAAAAAAAAAAAACAGACTAAATCCTTCAACTAAAATTACAGCAAACAGCACAAGATTCTCTGATTACTATAAAGTTACATTATATTATAAAATCGTTATTATGTGTTTATTTTTTGGAGTTCCTTTTTATTAGACATTTAAACAAAACAAAACAAAAAAAAAAAAGGAAAAAGGTAAGTAGGAGAGGAAAGAATTCAAAAGAAGTGGAATAAAATGTACTATCCTACATTCCACAAATTGTTCTATGCAAAGTTTTCCAAAGAGCAGATTTAGCCACCAAAGCTGCTAACTTCTTAAAAACAATTATTAAACCATTCAATTAAATATAAGAATAAAATTGATAAAATATTGAAGAGGACACAGCATTTTTTCCCGGTAATAAAATTAAAACAAACGATACATTATTAAATTGAATATATTTTAAGCTAAATGTAATAATTGCTGCCGTAAAATTAAAAGAAAAATCTATGTATTAATCTATTCTTAACACTATTACCTCAATGAAGCGAGCACAATTCAAACTGAAACTGATGAGAATAGATTAGAAGAAATCAAATTAGATTAAACAAATCACTGCATTTTGAAAAGGGATCAGGGGTGATTTTTTCTGTTTGTATGAAAACAAAATCCATGGAGGCTAATAATTTTTCGAGAACCTATTCCACATAGCATTTGATCAAATGAGCTTTTCATTTTTTTTTTTTTTTTCGTATTCCAAAGATTTAAAGTACTATTCTAAAATAATTAAACTAAGTAGCACCCACACTTTGCACATATCTTTAATTTATGTTTAATATACATATGGAACAGAATATATCTTTTTAGGGCTTAATAGAGACATAAAAAAATTAGAGCCTTTGAACTCTTGAAATGTAATTATACACTATTACAAGTACTTATACTTTAAAATCAGAAGGGGGAAAAAAGCAAAATTATCAGAATTAAATACAATGTATTTCTAGTTGCTTCACTAACAACGCCATTGAAAAAAAATGTAATAATACTGGATGAAACATCGCAAGACTTTTTGATTGATAAATATATAATACAATGATAGCTTCATGACTGACAATTGACTCATAAATTTATGACGAATTCAGATCACTTCTTTCTGAGTTCTTAAATATGACAGGTGTGTCAGTGATTATAATGCGGCCTTTATTTGGATAAGCATCTACACATACAAATAACAATCATTTGTCTTAATTCTTAATTATAAATAGATAAGGTGAAGATATATTTTTTTCATTACTTTAACAAGCTACCCATTATCTATGTAAGAGAACAAAATGAAGAAAATATATTATTATTATTTTATCCAGTAAATTTGAGTTAACAGATGTATTTCATATTATCTTGAAGAATACACTGAAATATGCCACACCTAAAAAGACCCAAGTTAGAAAGTACTATGCGTTTATCTAAATAATTTAGTTTTAATCTGTTACATCTTTTTTTTTCTTTTCCCTTGAACTATTTAATCTCAACTGAATTGTCAAACACTAGTTGAATATTTATAATTTAAGTAATTTTGTTGTAATTGCCGTATTTGAAAGAATTTTTTTTTCATTTTTTTTTTCATTTTAATGTAGAGCTATCAGTGTTTTTTTCCTTGTAAAAATGGAAATAATAATTTTACTTTTTGAAATATTTTGTTTGTTTGTTCAGTAATTTTTTTATAAAACAAAATTTTAATTTCTTAAAATTTTTTAAAAATGTTTGCTTTATAAAATTTTCAACTTTCATTTTTATAAGAATGAAGTAACATTCGAGATATATAAATTAAAGAAAATCTTATGAGATTATAAACAACCTCTGATACGATCCCTGATTTAAATTTTCATATGTAACTTTTCAAATATCTTGTTGCAAATACTGAATTTTGTTCATTCAGTACAATAAAGCTCCCTTTTATTGAATCTGCATAATCTATCGTCAGAAACGCTTTCTGCCAACTGAAAATCAAACTTATTGAGTTAATTCAACCCCAAATATTTCTTAGAATATTACCTGTAGCTTTATTTCGAAAATCTTCTCTAAACTGGTACATATGGTTAAGAAAGTGCTAATTTTTGACGTCAAATATAGCTGTGCAATTTGGTATTACCATTGTGGGTTGTCATCTGTCAAACGGCGCCAAACAAATTTGACGTTCATTCATAATTTAGTTTTGATTGCTGCCGCGTCGAGTTTTCCCCATCGATGAGACAAGGATTCTTATTTATACAACGAAGATCAAGTAACAATCAAAACAATAGGTTGCTTACAGGAAATCTGCTCCAAAGAAGGCGAAGACAGTCTCATCTACCGGAAACTTTATGATGAGGATTTATTGCGATGCGAAGGGCGTATTACTCACGGACTTAGAAGAAAAAGATATATATATAAAAAATAAGACCACCTCACTGTACCATAATGAGTTATCCCACTCCTATTTTCCATGCCGAACTCGGGTACTTTTTTGTACCTCTCTCGTATCTTAACATGTTAATTCAAATAGCATATAAACTAAATTATGCCGATTAATCTTTTTCAGATGATGTTTGGACACCTTGTAAATAGCAAACATTGATATCTTTTTTTTTCTTTCCATTTTATGCATTGTGAGATAAACATATAATTGAATTCAAACTTGCAATAGCAAACTGATACTCCGAATGAAAGAAATTAGAAATATGAGAAAGAAAATAAGTCACATGGTGCTTGCGCTCCTAAAAATGAGCAAAAGAGAAACGCTGGGGTAGAGTAGGAACTAGAACCCGCACAAGCACCCTAGTCGTAAAGTACAGACGATGAATTTTCTCACAAAAGAGAGAAAATAAAAATATGACGAAGTGGAGAAGAACAAAATAATTTCTTTGAGACGATTCATTTGAAAGTTTGGGGCTAAGAGAGGGTCGACCATTTTAATAATTTTTTAAAAAATCTTTTTTGGATTTGAATGTTTGAGTTAGATACGTATCCCCTTTACTTGGGAAGTATAAAGTTACAGTTCGGATTCTTTTGTAAGATATTATTCTTAAAAATACGATTAACTGTACATCCAACCATTTATTTGGGGGGGGTGAAATTTTAAGAATTACAGATTTTATTTCTTGTAAAATGATTTCCACAATAATTAAAAGTAATGCTGAAGGAATGTATACATAATGCAGAAAATTGATATCTTTGTTGGAATTTGTATTATTGCTCAATTTATATTTATACTGTAACTCGCGATCTAGTAACCATGAGCCACGACTACCGCGAGGAAACGGTGTCCGACTATATATTGATTTATGCGCACAATCCAACAAAAAAATGTTTTTCTTCAGAATACATAATTTTTGTTTTATCACGCAAATAAATATCTAAAAACATAATTAAATTTAAAATAATTAACATTTAGTGTAATTTTCAATTTTTTAAGGTTTAATGAACATTGGCATTACATTTTTTTAAATATTTTAATATGTAACTATCCCTGAGAAGGTATCAAAATATGTATGAAACAGAATAATTTTAGTTCAAATTATGCAAAATAATATAATATAATTGTGCAATTTCATAAACTTTTCATAAATAGCTTTTTAGAATACTTTACAAGAAATGATGAAAGTTACATTTTAAGAAATAGCTTTGAAGTTTTCATACGCTAAAATTGGTCTGAAATAAGCATGTACAATTTTAATCATATCTCGAGAAATTATTAAAATATTTCCCAGAGGTTTGTTTTAAAGTGTTTAGAAAAATTTGTATATATATATATATATATATATATACTTAGAAAATCGAATTTTTGTAAGGTTAAAGGTTTTTTTTATTATTGTTTATGAACGTCGCCCTGGAAGCAATACCAAGGCAATCGGTGAATGACATCATAATTTTGAGCTTCGGTCAAGTAAAGAGGACAACACCACATTTGGAGTCTCTCTCTCTCCATACTTCCACATCCCACCAAGGGGAAGACAAGATTTAAAGGACAGTGAGCTTCCTTAAACATGAATTTTCTTATTAAAACAGCCATGATCAGAATTTGTAATCAAGTTAGCCTTGTTTGTGACGCTGCAAAAAGACGAAAATGTTATAAAAATCTGGATTCTTATAATCAGTTGTTCTAATATTAATATGCTAAATGTATTTCAGTTTTTATTCTATTTTTTACGAGTGTGATTCTTAAACTTTCTGAAGTAGATAGATAGTAAACTCTACTTTTGCTTATAGTACCACTTAAGGTTCAGAGCAAGTGTGACCAATCCTTTTGAAATCAAGGACGGAATGAAAAACAATGGTATTTCTTGCAAAAATAACTCCGTTATTGTAGAAGGAAAGAAAAATGTTGTGGATACATTGTGGGCGCAGAGTTGGTCACTCTTGCTTCAAAATGTTACTTTTATAAAAGTTTCAAATCCTGATATTGATTGATACAAATATATTTATATCAAAACCATTTTAAATTACACTGCCACTCGGTCTTATAAATTGACATTTTACATTACAGGTAGGTGTGTATTAAATTTACGATATCGCATGTATGAAATATACGGTATCACATATATGTAAAAAGCTTAACTGTCATTCGCGTTTGTTGATTACAATCTCATACAAAAATGTTTTATGTTACAACTAAATTTTTCTTTTTCAACATTTTTTTATTTTATACTTGATTTTTCCGCGGAGCATCAGTATTCTGCGGATCACGGATTAAATACCGTGGCTTTAAGATTAAGCAAACACAGTCTAGTCAGTAATTTTCATTTCTGCTAAGTAGTATCACAAAGCTGCATTGTTTAATTTGTATTATGTCCCTCAGGATTTGCCTTCACCTAACTTTCACTTTTTTCTGTACTACTTTTCTTTTGACATTCTTTCCTAGGGTTCCTAGTGCAACTATTGTTTTCTTTCCCATCTGATTTCTTGTTTCCTTTTTCTACCCGCGTGTGTGTCGGCACAAACTCTATTTCTTTTTTCCTCTTCACCCTAAACGAGCTCTCTGGGAGCTTTAGTAGAGCTTGTTCTTCAAAGGAAAAGATAACAAGCTTTAATTAAAATTCTGCAACAGTTCTTCTTCCTAACAATAGTTTTATTATGAAGAACAACCTGTGGAATTAGTTTGTGTGCTTTTCTATGTCTAAGTTATTTAAAAGAAAGTGGAATCTTTTTTTTCTTCTTCTTCTGTGGACAAATGCGCTTTCACAGACACAATAATTACATTCCAAACATTTCTTGGAAACTGCTCCCATATTGTGGATAGTGCTTTTGTGGATAGAAAATTAAGAGTTCTTCTACCTGTCAGTTATTTTAAGCTTATGTAAGGAAATGAATAAAGAATTCTGAATGGTTTTTCATAATAGAATTTGTTACGTATTGTGAGTGATTGCTGAATATCAAACAAAGCTACTTATAAAAAAAATTAGAGTATTTTAAAAACAATGTAAATACTAGTTTAGATAGAAAGATAGTGTCTTCAGAATAAATGAATACTTCGTATTTCTAGAGAACACATGCAATTTAAGTGTGCTGGATCCAATTTTCATAACAATAAAAGCAATTAGGTTTATTTCATATATATGATTTTACGTTATACAGTAATACCTCCCAATAAGGGACACTCACCGAACCAAACATTTTGTCCCCTTAATAGAGGTGTCCCTTATTCGGATATGTTCTTTACAAAATGTACTACTGTTTAATTTTTAGTTATATTTATTTACTGATTATGTATGATTTTAAAAAGAAACGTGATTATACATTTGTAAAATAATCTCAAATTAGCTTTTTATGTTGTAACGAAATTGCATCGTTAGTTTGAATTAGACATAATCTCGCAATAAAGATTAGTTCCAAATGGTTTAACTAGTTTATTAACACAGAAAGAAAATTAATAAAGAAGAGCGGATTAACTAATAGCATTCCTAACCAAATATTATAATATGGAATTCCATTTATCTGAGTAACTCTAAGCAGATGATTCCAGATCACAAGATCCAATTCTAATAGACTTCCAGTGACGGATGCGAGTTAAATTTACACTCTCAGTACAACACTTCATAGTTGCTTGAACCAATATACTGCTCCTACGGATCTCTTCAATTCCTCTACATCTTTTCTTAATCTCTACATTTCTTCTTATATAGTAAAGCTAAATAATACACACAAACAGATATATATATATATATCTGTGTGTGTGTATTATGATATATATATATATATGTGTGTGTGTGTGTCAGTTCGTTCACTGGATACGGCTCTCATGTAAAACTGTGTTGTAAAATAGCCCCAGAGGTTAGTTAAAGGGAATTGAACGTGAGAACCCTTTATAACGTATGTCAGCAATATTTTTTTTTTAAAATTCAATTATGAAATATATCCTAAAACCTTTCATTATCAGTTGTTTGTATTAAATAAAATCATATTCAAATAAAACAATGTTGTGTATTTTCTTAAGTGCAAGAGGGTATTTATTACATATACAACTAATGTAGACGTTTGAAAAACAAAGTTATCTATTATAGGCTGCGGTTGTTTTTTAGATTAAAATACAAAAGATTCGAAAAACAGATTATAACTAAATTAATCTTATTATCTAAAGGAATTATAAAGCAAACTCTCATCTTGAAAGGTATGACTAAAGTAAGCCTTGAATGGAGAAAGCAATAATCATATATATATATATATATATATATATATATATATATATATATATATATATAGTGTGTGTGAGAGTGTAAGAAAAGAGTTCATTCTATTCCTGATTCAATTCTGAATTATCCTTTTATTTATTATATCATCCGTTTATAAAATCTGTTAAATAAGTTTTCCCGCAATTGTAAATCTGTCAAAAATATTCCCTCCAGACTGATAGACATCTCGGAAACTCCCTCAGAATCCCTTAATCTTGTACCACGTGAGATCACGTGACTGAGAGAAATCCCCCAGATATTCCTACCTGTAAAATCAACCGTGCAGAGAAATTCGCTCTCTCATGCTCTTCTGCTGTAGACGTAAAGGCGGAGCTGTGACTCTAGCCATATGGATATTATGTTGTTCTCCCTCAACCAAAGGGGAATAAACAACAATGAAATTTGAAATATGAAATCATGTATATATATATATATATATATATATATATATATATATATATATATATATATGTCTGTGTGTGTGTGTGTAGTAATTGTAATAGTAACTTAATTATGATTTAATGAAGAAATTGAAAACCGGACTCAGAGAAAAACTAGAAGATTCAATTAATTTTAATTTGTAATGTACTCGCGACGTTATTTATATTCGGAGACATAATCACACTGTAAATAATCAGTCAATATATCACTAATTAATTTTATTCTGACTTAGAATAATTAAAAATCAAATTATATTTCTAATGTGGAGAGTTTACTTAATTATGTCCTTAACTAAAGATTATAAATGAGAATACAACTTACCTTAATAACAACAAATAATATGATTGCAAAAACTGAATCTGACTCCAACAGATTTCAGGAGACTGAATCTGAATCAGGCGAATACTCTTAGAAGATACCCTCATACTTACATGGAAGTCTATGGTGTGTGTAACAATATCGAAGCTTCCTCTGCTTTTATCTCTAATAATGTTTAGTATCTCGAATTTCTCTCTATGATAATTTCCTATTCACTACATTTCCTATATAGTAATGCTATAATACATAAGTAAAGGTTCTTTCACAAGACTAGTTTTCATTTCAAATAATGTAAATAAATCATCCGCAAAGGTTTGTTAAAAGGAAATGTACGTTAGAACTCGTTATAAATTTTTAATATATTTGGATAAGCCAAGATTGAAAGTCGAATGTAGAATTTATAGAAGAACATTGTAGAAAAACTGGAAGAGATGTAGTTCATTTTAGTTTGTAATGTAAAACCTCATTTTAAAAAAATCCCTTTTAATAAAACAACAAAAATAGATGCGAATAACATAAGCTTTCAAGAATTTCAAGAAAAGTGTATGAAAAATTTCATAAACTTTTTTACAATAGAAATAAATAGAAACCCCCATTATTCTTGATTGCAGTGTTTGGCGGAAGCGATCTCTTTCGATCTCAAAGCTGTGACTCTATCTCCTAGACAAAATAATTTTCCGTTCAGATTGAATTCGTTATCATTTGTTTGAACCCATAATGGTGCCATAAAAATGAAAGAAGTGGCAACTTTAGGCCATGGGCGACTTTTTGGGTCATTCAGTGCCTCCTGATGGAGGAAAATAAGTTTTTCATAATAAAATCTCTTATTTTTATCATTATATTTCCGTTCATTTCTTATTCATCAATAAAATATCGTTGTTTTATACTCATTTATAACTTTGTAAATCATTAGAGTCGTTTTTTTTTTAATTTTTATGTTGAATGGCGTGCATGATGACTCCCCAAATTGAACTAATATTTGAGCTTTTTCTAGGGTTAAGAAATTTTTTAACAGAGACTCATAATAGGGAAAAAAATTCTTTAAAAGTTTGCATTTTAAATATAATTAATTTTTGAATACGGCAGGAAAAATGATAGATAAATCAATGCTAGATTTGATTTAAAAAAAACTTTTAATGAAACTCATAATGATAAACTGTTTTATGTAGAACACATTTTACTTACAGACGATTCTTTAATGCGGTCGTAATAATTAAATTAATGTTAGATTTGATTAATTCTAATTAAAGATTCTTATATTAAAATGCAAAACAGCAAGACTACTTTGAAAATGCCACGTTCATTCTTGAACATGGCGTTAATGCTTTATAGATAAAACAATAGATTTGACTCATTTTAATTGCAGAATGTTTAAAGAAAAATGCGTAACAAAAAAAAATTTCCTAAAAAAAAATAAAGCATATCTTTTATGTGTACATGATATATGAACATAAACTTAATAGATAATAAATAAATTATAGTAGCTTCTTGTGTTAGAATACATGTAATTTAAAGTTGTCTCTCCTGATTTAAAAAGATTTTTTTCACCTTCACCATAGTGATCATTTAATTATTAACCATTTTTTATTTTTTTGCCTTCTTACTCGCATCTTAAGAGCGGAAGTTAAGGTCAATGTCATGTTTCTACTCATAATCTTATGGATTAAGGCCAAGATTTCTACTTGATCATGTTCAAATGGCAAACCTGCTTTTCTTTTGCATTGTAGTTAAGTTCGATGCATTAGAAATTATTAGACTAAAAAGTATGTTATGCCGCAGTAAATCCTTATAAATATGAGATTTAGGATTCAGCTCTTTCTCCTATTCTGACTTATTAGATGTATATAAAAAACAAGATAGATGCATATAAGAAACAAGAGTTACTATTTTGTAAATCAGCATGAATGATAATGTGCCTTTGCACGGTATTTCCCGGTCACATAAAGATTGAAAAAGAATGAGATAAATATCTTCCGGGTTATTGTGACTTATTAAATTGATACACTAAATATAAATCTTTGTTAAGATTTCATTATCGCATGTTCCTTTCTCTTACAATTCATACATATAAAGAGGTCTCACTCATATAACTACCTTCAATAAAGTTTGATGTGTTTTGTTTCATTTTTAAAATTGGACTCAGTGTCATTAAATTTTTCCAAAAACTTGAGTTACTTATTTCATTATACATATTGGTTAATTACCTAATGTTAACAACAAATTATATTTGAAATCTTAAATGTATTTCGAAGGTGTGGATCAAATATAAACATTTTTAATAGCGGAAGACAATTTTTATATATTTTGCCATAGCAATCAGTTAATGGTGAGTTGTTTAAATGTTAAATAATCATTTGTGTGTGTGTGTGTGACGAATCATTTTTGTTCTTCGTACGTTCGTTTGTTTAATCTTTAGTCCTATGAAACAAAACAATCTAAAACGGAATGGTGCTCAAAAAGTGAAATAACTCAACTAAAAGCAAAAAGTTATCTGCTGGAAGAGTTCTTGTTTCTGTATTTTGGAATTCACGAGTACTGTGTACGCCGATTTTCTGTGTGACTGGCATGCGATTATACTTCAATGAGCTTGTTGAAATATTTGAAACAGTATACTGATTCTAAACAATTTCTATCGCTATTCGTAAAGTTCTCCTTTTCCTAGACAATGCAAAACCCCAGACACTTGATGTAACACATCAATCAATAACTCCCGAGACTAACCCAGAGATGGCGCTCGTAGTAAACCAGTAACCAGGTCTTTCTAGAGTACTAACCTTTGCTTGAAACGTGTCAAAATTTTAAGTCGATCGGACCAGAAACAGCTGAGTTATCGAGGTTGGAGTAAAGTCGTTTTGTAGTTTGTTTAAAAAATGGAAAAAACCGAGTATCTCGTGTTCTGATAAAACATTGTTTTTTAATGGGTAAAAACACCGTGCAAGCGAAACAATGGATTGAAAAATGTTACCCGGACTCTTGTCCATCAAAAGCAACGATTTGTCGGTGGTTTGCCGAGTTTAAACGTGGTCGTACCGACACAAATGACGCGGAACGCTCGGGTAGACCTGTGGAAGCCGTTACACCGGAAAATGTGAGTGAAGTGACAAAAATTATAATGAAAGATCGTAAAGTGAAGCTCCGTGAGATTGCTGAGATGACACAGATATCATATGGAAGTGTATTTACTGAAAAAGGTTTTTTAAAGTGAAGTGAAAAAGGTTTTTTCCAAGTGGGTGCCGCGATTGCTTTCGATGGAACAAAAACAGCAACGAGTCGATGATTCAGAAAGCTGTTTATCGCTATTTACTCGCAACAAAAAAGATTTCTTGCGAAAAAAAAAAAGATTTGGAAAAGCGTTGGAACGATTGTATCACCCTAAAAGGTGATTAACAAAAGGTGTTATGTTGATGAATAAAAAAAAATTTGCAAAAAAAATGTTGTTTTCAGTGTTAGTCTCGGGAGTTATTGATTGATGTGTTAACACGAGAAAAATTAAAGAAACTTCGTCAGACAATACTTGAACATACTGCCCATAGTTTGAATTTAGTAACTTCAAACTATGATTTGTTGGAACCACTGAGTGAAACGTTCGGTAAAAAAAGACTTTCCTCGAATAAGTAGAATTAATGCTTAATTAGAAAGTAAAGCGTACATCGTATACGTCCGACTTCTGTTTATCATTCAGAATAATAAAAACTCCCAATGCGTTGTGAAAAATGTGTAGATCTTAGAAAATGATATGTAGAAAAATAACATTGTTGTATTTTTGATAAATAGCATTTTAGGAAAGATCTCTAAAAAGCCTCATTTAAACTCGATTTGCCCCCTCTTATCTAACTATCTTAGCGTTTGTGTAAAAGTTTTGTTTCATAATAACATTTGATGAGCTTAAAATGCATAGAAGTGTAATTTTACTTTTGGTGTATCTACAGCTTTTCTATTAAAGATAATTTTATTTTTAATATAAAAAAAATCTTTAAAGAAAATATTGTAAGTATACATTCATACATTCAAAGAACTTTTTATGAAAAATAAAACTGAATTTGTTCCTATAAAGAGCTGTTTTTGATTTTTGTATTTTTAATACGAATTTCGAACTCTTAACGTAAGTGATTGTCTCTGAAAAATAAAGAGAAAGATAAATAACACAGATAAAATTTAGAATGATTAGCGAGTTAGTTGAACGAGTTCCTAAAAGAAAGTGAATATTATACAGTTTTTATATGAAAAAAAAAAAAAAAAAAAAAAAACCTTGGTTGAAAGCAAATGAAATAAATAATTTAAATTAAAAAATTTTTCAAAAAGAACTAATTACCAGATTACAGTGTTTTGAAAATAAAACGGTGTAATTGCTGGATGATATAAATAAGACATTTATTGGCGTTAAATAATCACTTCAAAATGATAAGTAAAAGTGATAAAAATAGCAATAACTTTTGTTGTTTTATACTGTTTGAAAAATGTTGAAAATCGGCAGATTTTTTTTACTATATTTTTTTAAATCGCATTCTCAAATAAAATTTGTCTTGCATATTTTGTTATTTGAAGTTCTTATTTTTAATTAAAAGATTTTGATCTATATACTACTAAACTAGATAAATAAATAAATAAATAAATAAAAAAAAAAACTTCACAAACTCTTTTAATTCCTCAATAAGACCTTAGAGTTAAAAATTAACATTGTCATTAAATACAAATAGGAATTTAGTTAATTAGTATATATTTTATAAATAGAATATATTTGAATGGGTAAGTAATGATGATAATTCAATGAATTGAAATCATTGTGTATCAAATAAGTAACTTTACAATTAGTGATAATAATTATTATAAAAGCGTTGTAATAAGTGTGAACAAAAATATTTGATGGTCTATTAATTTCTAACCATAAGTATGCAGGAATATGAATTTATAAAGATCGCAATTAATTATGGAAGGGATATTAAAATATCGTTTTTCATTTCTTAAAATGGTGTAACATTTTAAGTGGCTTGTAATAATTGTAATGGAATTATATATTAAAATTACTTTTCGTTTTGTGCATAAAATGTGCAAATTTAGAACCTAATTTCTTGTAGCAAGCTCTCTCATTTTCTAATGGATTTTCACTTACGTATTTAACAGAATATTAGAATGTATCAATCGTTGTTACAGAAAAATGTAATTACCATTTGAGCTGATGTAACCAAAGAAAAGTTTTTGAACGATCTTACGGACTTTTTTTTTTATATCTTCTGTTATTAGATTTTATGCTTCTGAAAAAAAAATTTTTTTTTTAAATGTAACATTAAGTTAATTTTTAAGATCGTCTTCAAGATCGCCTTATGGGAAGCAATTTGAGTGGAACAGCTGGTTCTTAAAACGAAATTCTAAATGAATTTATAATATCTTTGTAAAGCCTGCATTTTATTCTTTTGGTTTCAAATAAATTCATAATGCACGATGCTTAAAAAAGAAGTAATTTTCCAAAAGGCATCCACTTCTTTAGGAGAGAAAGAAAAAAAAAAAAAAAAAAAAGAAAGGAGTTATACTGAATTGAGATCATTTTCTCCAAAACTATTCTTTCAATATAATGACGTAATCCTAGAGGGTCAAACACGAGGTAAAAAGAACAAAGAAAGGTAAAGCAAAAAAGAAAAAAAAATCCAGAGAGTAATTGAAAAGAAACGTAGCTTACAAGCAGTTGTAAAGCAAAGATAAATGTAATTCCCTAATACCAAAACGCTACTTTTGATATTTGCGAACCGTCTTTCATTCTTTTTTTTTCCAGTCTCATCTCCGCCTCCCCTTCAAAAGGTGCAGGCAGCTTTTTGCTGAAATATCTAAGAGCTGTCATACATGACGCAAAACACGAGCGCAGGTCTTGACATCGTCTGCACGTTCCCTTTTGAACGCCCCTCTTTCGCTCGTGTCTGTGGTAACGTGATTTTTTTTACACCCTGTTCTACCTCTCTTGTTGTAAGAATAGGAATTCAAGCAGATGGGTGGTTAAATCTTTTTTTGTACCGTTATAGTTTTCCACCTTTCTCTTTCCTCTGTAATTATTTGTATGTTAACGTTTTTGATGTGTTGCGGTACTTTTCACATTGTTAGTCTATGTACTATTTTTTTTTAAAAAAAAGATCGTATTGATAGCCGGAAAAGTTAAAATGGTCCAAAGAATGTGCAATTAGTAATTTCTTCTTTTTATTTTTCTTTCTTTTTCAAGGAAATGCTGAAAACTGTCGTGTCTAGACATGTGTTAAAAATAAACTTTGGATACGATCTCAACATGTTTCATTTGTTTTATGTATTACAGGATGTAGCAAGGTACCTTTTTTTTTTCAAAACTTGTCTCTAACGTTTTTTAAAACCTTTTGAAGTGCGCAAAATTAGAGAATAACAGCTCAAAATATCTATAAATGGAATTTTTTAACTTTAGAATACAATCTTGAATTTCAAACGAGGTTTAGATATAATTTGCTCCTCGTTTTTTATCAAATAAATAAATGAATAAAACCTTCTAAAGGCCATCTTTGCCAAATATCAGAGACCTAAACTGGAACCATCTTTCAGATAATACTTTTCCAATATTAAAACATTTTGATTTCATTTCTATTAAGAAAGTAAAATAAGGGGATATAAACTCATTTCTGCATGTATCAATCAAAATTTTCATTAAAAAATGTGTTTCAATTTTTGTATTCTATATTTCTAAATAAGGAAAAATATATAAAATGTTTTGCATTTGAGTGAAAAGTTGAAGACTTATCAAATGTTTCTAAATTTAATTTAATTAATCCTTTTGCAAATGAGCAAATTTTTAACAGATTAATTTATATTAATATTTTGATGTTAAAATTACTTAAAAGCGGTGTACGATAGTTGATTTAAAGATGTTTGCGAATAAATCTATGCAGAAATTTGTTTAAATGCAGTTGTAAAAAATTACTTTATATAATGGATTAAAAAAAAAATAAAAAATATTGAAGCAAGGTTAATCCAATGTTAAGGACCTATATTGGAAATATCAAACAGAAAATTTGAATTTTCGCACAGGAAATTCATCTGACATTTTCACATTCTGATTCTATTAACGAGTAATGTATACTCGTATCTTATTTTAATATATTACTCATCTTTGGGATCAATCAATACTTTCTTGAATAAAATCATGTCATATTCTTTAACGTATAAAAATCTTACAGAAAAGTGAAAAAAAAAAATACTTTTATATTTATCAAACGTTTATATATGTAAAATTTAATTAAAAATTTAACTCACCATAAACAGCCAAATGTTTTCAAATATTGCAAGTTTGTTTAAACTTCAGATCAATTCTCCATTTGAATAAACAAGAATTTGTTACTTATTTTTTTACAAACATTTGGCAAACATAGCCTTAAATAAGCTTTTTTTCTTTTTTTGAAAAATTTGTGGAAAGAAACCGTGAAAATACGCATTAAAGCAATCAACTTGTTTACTTGTTGTTAGGGGCCTAAATTGGAAACGGGTTTTCAAACAAACAAACAAAACAAAAATACCACCACCTAACGTTTTCCCAATGCGATTCGATTTCAGCGCAGAGAGCTTCATATTTTAATACTGATCTGCAAGAATATTAAAGCGAACAGCTTGTTTACCTTATAGTATCTCTCCGTCTTGTCGACAGATCAATTTCAGCTTAGCAAAATAGGTTACATTTTAAATCTCATTAGCATTTGCAGCGTAAGCTTACAAGAGTAATCCAAAGATCTCTTTCATACGATCGTTCTTGTTATTGAATAGAGTGAAATATGTGAATATGTAATGTTTTGTATAGGAATGTGGAAGAGGGAATCAATTAAATGCCTCGGGTGAATACAGCTTAAAATGGTGCTTCTTAAACTTTTTAATCTTGCGACCCCACTCCTACGCATTAAAATATCGAGCGACCCCTTCTCACCCAACCATAAACATGCGTGAAATAACGTTGTTTAATATCTAATTTAATTTAAAAGTTGATAAATAAAAAAATTAAGCTATAATTTATTTTATTTTTAATAAAATATTTTTTTTGTTAAGTTAAAAATAATTACTCAAACTTTTTATTATTAACAAGTATAACTTTATGACAAATTTACATTTTATGATAAAAAGTTATTTAAAATAATCCTTGAAGGATATTTGAACAAAATGTACAGTTGAATTAATAAAATTTTTATAACGAAATGTGTGTATATATACAATAATTAAAATATCTCATAGGGACCCACAAAATAAAAGAAACGAAAAGAAAATGGAAACTAAGTAATTTTAGAATTTGTTCTAAATATGAATAAGAGAAAGAAAACCATGCTTTAAGAAAACGGAAGTGCTTCTTTTTTTGCTTTACTTCTGGACGTGAAGTATCACAACGTTTTTCAGCGCTGAACGATATTTGGTTTTAATAAGCGTTTAAACTTTAAGAAAACACATTAAGTATGTGGTGTTGAATGGCAAAACCTACAATGCCAGTTCAGAAACTGTGGGAAACTCAGCTCTAGCTCCAATACAACATTCAATCAAGGATTTGTGTGAAATTTATTAATTACAATGAGACACTGCAGAAATAATGCGCTTAGTGTATTTTTTAATACGTAAATGTGATTTACAGCTCAGATTAGGCAGTATTATGATTTTATAATTGCGTTGCACAGAAAATGTAATATATTGAATTAGAGACAATGAACATATTGCGACTAATGTTTCTTTTAAAAACATGCATCGAAATTAAATTTTCGCGATTCCAACATTTTGCTATTTCAGAAGTTCTGGCTTAAAACATCTCTGGTTGTGTACGCCAATAGTTATCAATACGAATGGTTCTAAGTCGCGATGATGCGCAGAACCATTTTAAAGATTCTACGAAAAATCATCAAACACCCAATTAAAAACTGGTGCAAAAAATATATTATTGTAATGTAAAATAATTTTTGGGTGAAATTTCAATCAACTAACGCGAATACTAATTAAACTTTTTAGTTATAAATGCTACTTCATCAGCTTAATACATACTTAATTGCTGTGAACAATGATGACATATAGTAGACCAAGTGGCATTGCAATTTATATTGATTTTCAAGCAAATATGTTTGCATCAAACAATACCGGTAGCTCAAATTTTTGTGAGACATTGAAGTTAGGTTGGCCAATTCTGCGTTCACAATGTGCCTTCAATACGATTTCATTTTTTCCCCTCTTTTCACTGATGCAGATATTCTTATGAGCAACGTCTTTTATTTATTTTATTTAGGCTCTTGATTTCAGAAAGGTTGGCCATCTTACTTAAAAGCTTATGTTGTATCGTAAGCATTCCGTACAACAATGAAAATGTCAGAGTTTACTATTCACCGACTTCAAAAAGTTTGACATTCATTATGCTAAAGAATAGGATCATAATTAAGTTTGGATAATCTTATTCATTCATATAAGACCAGGTGTAATCATAAGAATTTAGAATTTTAAGACATTTTCTCGTTCGCGTGGTGTGATTGTTCGGAGAAGGTTCTAGCTCATGTGTCTTCATCACTTGACTGAGGTTAAAAACTACAAGATCAGTCGCCAATAGCTCTCGAGTTTCTTTTGACAATAATTAACAATAAAAAAAAGACCCATAAGCCTTTAAAAAATTAGATTTTCTGAAAAAGATATATTTTTAATAAAATATAGATTTGCCCGAATACATTAAAACAATTCTTAGGAAAATACTTTATCTTAAGAATGCCTCTCATATTGAAGTACATTTTGAATTATAGATCTGAAGCGCAGAGCTGATAGATTTCCAAAATACATTCTCATTCTAGAAAGTCCTCTTTTAACTCGAGAAATGATTTTATATAATCCTATACGTTTAAAGTATATCACATCTGATATGTATACAGTTTTTTTTTAATGAACTTCCACAATAGCTACATAAGGCTATTATTGATGTACCTCACATTTTTTAAATTCTTGTGAAAATCATTCACCAACAAACTGAAATCTCTGATCTGTAAATACATTTTCCTTTCTCGTATGGTAATCTTACTTTAAAATCTCGTTCATTTTTGTTTATATTCTTTGAATCTTCTTAACTTCAACAAATTTGAAAAAAATTAATTAACTCTTTTTGAGTTTACATATTTCGTTAGCGTACTTTTAAAACATTTATTTTGCGTAAGTGTGTGTAATTAATGCTGTCAATTACTTTTTGAAATCATAAAAAAAATAATATTCAAGTAACTTAAGCTTTTTTCTTTTTAGTAGTTGCATTATGTCTGCTTATCATTTGATATTTCGGAATATTTTATAAGCCTTCCAGAACAATGCTTGCTTTTTTTCGTATCAAAAATATTTATGAATTTTTGTTTATTTTAAGTTTCGAAGGTACTTCTTATTCCTAAAATCAATTTGAAATTCTAAGATCCAGTCCCAAATTAAATGATAAATTTTCGTTGTATAAAAAATAACATGATATGAGTGAAAAAAGTTGTTTTGTAAAATTACTTAACCTTCATTATTTTACTAAGAAATTTTGATAGATTTAGGGTAACAATACAAATAATTCACAAATTTTTCATTATATTTGATAGTGAATTGATTGAACAATTTTTGATACGTACTTTTTCATATTATTGTAAAATTCTTTCCACACTTTTATAACAAATATTTTCTTTTGCATTGTCTGTTACTTCGTTTCCGACTCAAAATATTCCGAGATGTTGATGTCCAGTCAACAGGAAAGCTACGTTAGACTGTAGATCATACATGATTTACATTATTTTCCTTGTTGATCCAACACTATTCTCCAAGTGGCAAATCCACTTGCAAAGTCTAATGCCGCTTTTAAAAAGAAACTCTTCTTTCAAATACAATTATCCTTTAAGACCTCCCACATATATTTACCTACTTTTCTTAATCAATGAAAATGAGCGTTGAGTCTTTCTATTTGGTATTATTCCTGCCCACAACACCATAAAAGAATAATGCTTGTTTCTTTCTTTTAAGTTCTACTTCTCTAATTGGGTAAAGTATTGTTACGGGCTACGATCCTGTCGTTTTCGTGGCTTATAGTGGCCTCCATAGTGTAAAATTTCTCAAGCGTGATCAGAAGTAACTGGAAGTTTCCTTCGATGTTCACGGATCGACTCCTTTAATGTTTGCGGTTAAAATTCATGAATAAATTCGTCGTGTTGCTGTTTAGATCTGAGTTCGAATTATGTAATATCGAGGTACTCTCATCAGTTGTTTCCTTTTCTTTATTGCCTTTTTTCATCACAATTTTCACTGATTAATTTTTATATCAACTGAAATTATTTATATCTGTTGAAGGTCTTGTTTGTGTTTCACAACACACCTCGAAATGAAATGAAATTTCCGCAGCACTTTTAAATTACAGTAATAATAAATAAAGTGAGGAATACTGATTTTGATTTACTTATTACCACGAACAAAATAGATTATGAGTTTAAATAAAAAGATATTAATTAAAAGATAATATTTAAGTAATATAAATATTTAAAAAAATTAAAAATAACAAAGCTGGTATTATATAAGCAATTTTTGCTTTTATTACATACACACACTAATATTTACATTTATGCCGATTAATTTCACGCATTCTATCGACGGACTCAATTGGAATTTGTTAAGAGAGAATGATTTTGAATAAGTAACATAAAACCGCGGAAAGAAATATAACAGTTACTTCGAAAAGTTTTCCACTAAGTTTTAAAAAGGTCGCTAGTTAAAACTTTCTCTCCAAGTAAGATTTATGTTTGAGAATGAGGAACGGATATGCATTTGTGAATAAGGAACGGATTATTTTCACAGTTCTATTTAAGCGCTATTTTCATGGAATATACAAATCAGCAAATTCAACGTTTATCATTTGGAATTATCTTTGCTTTGTAAAAACACATTTCTCAGGAGAAATATTTTTTCTGTTATATATATATATATATATAGAGAGAGAGAGAGAGAGAGAGAGAGATGCATCTCCATCAAGTAACTGGTATATTCAATCTGATTATAACGCTTTTCGCTTACTATTCTTCGAAAAAAGTAAAATATTGTCCCATTTCGTTATATCCATCACTTGTTCGTTATCCCCATCACTTTCATTATATCCAACATTCATGCAAATTTCTGTTATTATTTAATGAATTCAGAGCTAGGATATACAAAAATACTTATCAAAGTTGATTTAAAATGGAAGAGTTGGTATTATATACAAAGGCATTCTCTTCAAAAAGACATGGTCCAGCCCCTTTGAAGACTGAGGAGTATCTGAGAGTTGTACTCTACAAAGCAACAAAATAATTCCCTTACTCTTCGTCACCGCCCAATAACGTTACAGTAAACATTTAAAAGATCCTTGCACAAATCTTATTCATCTACATTACATCCGTTTAAGTCTCGAATTTTTATTAGGTTTATATTCGCATCGGAAAATTATATATTACATATACATACAAAAAGAGTTATAAATCATTTATATGTATTAAAAGACTACTTTTGATCGCAATAACCAACAACAGTTCAAGGTAAAGAATTTAATTCTCTCAATAAATTTAATTTTCAAATAGTTAATCAAAAAAAAAAAAAAAAAAAAAAAAAAAAAAAAAAAATACTATTCATTTGTACAAACACATTTCATCACTGCTAAATATTATTTTAATTCTTTTATGAAGTATTGTAGATTCTGGTCTTATGGGTTGGATCTTAGATTAATGTGTCATCATAAACAGACCGATCCAATAAAGAGAATTTCAACTGAAAGAAATGGCAGGACTTAACATTTAAAGATGAATGCTATCGACTTTCATTGCAGCAGAGTCTCGCTTGATAACTAAGCCATGCAGAGTTTCTCTAGGTGCCCGATTAGCCTCGCAAATTTAAATCATGGTCAGATGACAAATGTGACACCTTCACTCTCCACGTCCACATACTCAATATGACCATTTGGCTAACCCATCAAAATTAATTGTAAACATGTAATAATATAGCAAAAAATTTCTCCTCAAAATTCCCTTGTTTTTTGATCATGAAGGTCAGTTCCAGTTTTCATCGGCCATTTAGATCTGTCTTACCTGAGAGTGGAAAAAAAGGGCTCTTTCATTAGCGATTTTTTTCATATTTAAATTTACTTTTATGAACCCAAAATAATTTTTGTTCGTTATTGGTATTGTCTCTTTGAAAGAAACTAGAGGAAAAAGAAAGAAATAATAAGTAATATTTCTAAAGAAACGAGAAAAGGCATTATTAATAATGATTCCTCAGGGCTTAAGAATGTTTTAATTCCTCGCAATGATTACAAATCACAATTTGAAGAATGGTGTTGAAGTTTTGAATTCAATGATAGAAAATATACTTTTCTTTCTTTCTTTTTTTCTTTTTTTTGCAAAAATAGAAAAAACAAAATAGGTTTTAGCAGTTTACTAATTGTAGCAAATATTTTAAGCTTTTATGGATAAAAATATAATTCAAAAACTTTATGCATTAATTAATGATATAAACGCAAAGATTAAATTGGTTAAAAGATCTATATGTACCATCAAATTATAATTTTATTATACATAAAATATATTCTTTGGAAATTTAAAATTAATTTAATCTGTGAATAAAGTACGATGAAAACTGCCAGTTGAGAAAAATAAAGAGGAAAACTCTTACAAGCAGAAAATTATGTCAGAACTTAAAAAGTTTCAAAATTGTGTGTTTTTTTAAAGCGAATCAAAGGTTAAGTTTATACCAACTTCTAGATATTGAATAAACTTCCTACCTTTGTACGTTTTGTTAACTTTTAAGAATAGAGGTTGAAGAAGAAAAATAGAAAATTATTAGTGAACAGCTATAGAAAATTGCGTCTTCTTTTGTACAAAGAACCCCAAAAGTATTTTTAGAATACTTTCTTCGGTATGTACAGACATACAGAGCTGCTTCTCTCTCTTTTCCTTTTTTGCAAAGAACGCTTTCTAAATATCACTACTAAGGAGCAGGAAAAACTTAAATTCGTGGAAAGGTATTTGGGGCTCTATGTAGGTAAGTTTCTAAATTTGTAACAAAACCGATTTTCAGTAGCATTTTGTCTTCAGCCGATTTAAGAATACTTTGTTCTTTTAACGTGAAAAAATTTTGAAAAATGTTCCGAAATTTCGAAATTTCTTAAAAAATTCCATGCATTAGTTATACTTGTCACACACATTTTGGAGTTGGGATTTTAAATGATGCTTGTTGTTAACGAAATGAGTTATATTCTCTTCGACGAACTGTAGATAATTCTCGTGTATCACGGTTTTTATTAATAGTCGGTTATAAATTGTGGTTTCTGTGTTGTAACACAATCGATGTTTCATTATGATACGATCTTTAAATTTTTGTATTGCTTTTTTAACGCTCGTTTATCACGCAACTAGAAAATTTTGTTACGCAACTAGAAATTATACCTGGGCAAGCAGTTTATGCAATACTAAATTTATGTGCAGCGCTTGGTAACAGTTAATCTCATAAACTTGAGTAGATTTCAGTATTAATGATATTTTAAAATGTTTCTGTACAAAAAAATATATTGTAATTCATGATTAATTTAAAACTGAGATGTTTTACTATGATTAATTACAAAACTGAGATGTTTATTTCTTTATATGAGTTATAAATGGGAAGAATATGTGTAAATTTTTTTACGATCTTTGTCATCAAAATTACAAAAGAAGGGAAAGAAAAATCAGCATTACATAGGAAATTCGTTTTGTTCGAAGAAACATTATTTAACTCTTTCATTGGTTGAAATATAAAGAAAAACATATTAAGAGTTTTTGAAAATAATTTTCAACATGTATGGAGGTTGGTGATTTATATAATATTTTATATATATACCTTTAGAAAGCATAAAACTTAAAATCATTCTAAAATTCTTAATTATGAATAAATGTGATGTATCTTAATAAGTGTAATATATGAATTAAAACATATGAATAACAAATTTAACTTCCATTTCTATTAGCGGAGATCTAATTTAGATTAATAAGTGTAACGTTATTTTTATTTATTTGTCAGAAAATGGAATACTATCTTCATAGAATGCCACATAAGCAATTGATACTGAAATGAAATCATTTCAAATCTTTCTTAAAAATGGATACGTTTTTAAATAGTCAATATTTAAAGATTTATGAAAAAGCAATATTTCGAAGTATATAATTTTTTTTTGTTGTTATGCATCGATTTCAGTAAAAAGGATTGACTAGAAACATTTTCAAAAATAAATGTTATTTTCATTTTAAAAATAGAATATAAAGAATTATATCAAAGAAATATTATGTGAAAATTGTTTACAATTTATTTAAAAAATTATTACATAAAAGACTATTTTCCTAAGTATATTGAAATCTATTAATAACAGTATTTAATTACTTAAGTAATGATCCATCTAATATTTAATTAAGCAGCTTATTCTATATTTAATTGAAGTATTAATCTTTTATTAGAATTTTTCTAAACATATCGATAATCTTCGTTAAGCAACTTGAATGCTAGATTTTTTTCATGTTTATCAATTGAATTTTCCTAAAAAAACATAATAAATTGTCCCTATTTTTAGGTGAAAATTATTTCTAAAATATATGGAGGATAACATGTTGAAACATAGTTTAATACAAAATGTAATATTAATTTTTAAATATAAATCAATTTTATTTTTCTGCATTCATGACTTGAAAAGTTTAATTATTTCCTCATTTAAATGTTTTCGGCGTAGAAAGAAGAGGCGAAGACGAATAAGTTTATTTTGGCCATTTTTTTTTTTTAATTTAGCAATCGATTGAAACAGGAATACATCTCAAATGACTGCAGACATTTATTATATATATGTGTCTGCAATTATTGATAGACGTTTGCGTTTGGAATAAAATGAGAAAATCTATTGCGCTGAAAAGCGCTAATCTTATTTGAATTGATTGAATGAACATAAAAATTTTACTTTCAGGTAATGTCTTTTTTTTTTCATTTGTCAAAATACATTAATGTATAATAATAGTGTAAAACATTTTCACATTTTACACTATTATTATACATTAATGTATTTTAATAAAGTGTGTGTGCAAAAGAATATGTTTTAAGAATGGGAAAGTTATGGTTATTATTTATTCGCAAAAAAAATAACAATAAAAAAAATAATAAATAAATAAAATATTTAAACTGCAGCAGCTGTATTGCCTTCTAATTTAAGTTTTTTTTTGATTGATTAATTGTTTAATAATATAGAATTTGTTACAACAGTAAGTTTATTAGTAATGGATCTCGTAATTTTGAGTCTCAGTCAAATGATGAGGATGGTACTTGAGCTATCTCTTCTCTCTCCAAACTTCCACTCCACGCCAACGGAAGGACATGGAGTCTCAACAGAATTAATGCGCACCATCCACGCTACACTACGGATCTTCTCGAGGGATCAGGATTTGAACTCAGGACATGACGAAAACAGTGCCGCCATCGAGTTTTCTACCATTAGGTTACCGCTGCCTAATTTTAAGTTCAAATGGACATTTATTATTTAAAAATGCTCAGTTTTCATTTTCAATAAACTATTAACAAGTAACTTAAGCTTTTCACGAAAATTATAATTTTACACCGAATTATTACAAAAAAGTTAGTTCCTGAATCAAATGTGTTACTTTATCTTTCCCCCTCTATTTTTTTAAAGGAAAAAAAAATCATGAAATAAGTTTTGTTGAAATTTATATGTTAAACTACATGGGAATACAGACTAAGCTATGTTTGTAAAAAAGAACCTCTATCACTAATTTTTTTTGTCAAAGTTAGTGAGGTTTACTCTTACATGTATTTTGTCATTTTTATAATTTTGTTCAGTTGAATCAATTCTACTTATTTTGAATCAATTCTACTTATTTTGAATCAATTCTACTTAGCAAAGCCATATTTATTTCCCAAAGCTTTTCGCAAATACATTATGATTTTAAATGTGAATTGCATCTTTCAACTGTTCTGCATAAAACTCCTGTTTATAAAACACTGGAGAGGAGAGGTCATTGGAGAGATTAACGGTTAGATTGAATTGAGTTGAGGCCGGGAGTAGATTTTTCAATTCAACTATATAGTTGCTGGTGTTGATAATGGTATGTCGAGTTAGGATTTAGATTTAGACATCGAATAAATTGAAATTGCCACTTGACCCCCCCCCTCCTTCCCCATTTTATTTATATTTTCCCACAAGTATAGGTTTACTTTTTTTATTCTTCACAAGCTGAGAGTTTGAACACATTTGTTGGAATAAAAAAAAATCTTGGGTTTTTAGTCTCTTTTGGAGAATTTGGCGTGATCCCTTGTTACCTACTTGAAAATTAATGGAAGGAACTTCAACTCATCCAGTTTATATAAAGACGTCATAAAAGGTTCGCTTATAATATATATATATATATATATATTACTAGCCTTATCATTATCTAAGCTGTGAAATAATTCTACCTGTTTCATCAGAAAGTAAAAAGTATTTTATTTTTTTTCTTACTGTGGAATATATTTCATAGTATTATACATTGTGTTCAAATTATCTTTTGTATAATATTTTGTATCTGTAAACAGGATTTAAAATTAAAAAAAATTTTTTTTAGCGGATTTCAAAATTTTGTTTAATAATCCAACGAGAGTACAATCAGATGATTTTGATTCCCAACTTTTTACCAATTTATATTCGTTTCAAACATCGAAACTTAACATTTTTTTCAAAAGAGAAGTTTCTGGTGTCTCTTCTTTTAAGTTTTTTATTTTTAATATTACAGTAAAGAAAAAAAATCTGAGCGAAAAAGGAGTGGGTTAAACGAATTGTACATCAGGTACATCTCGAAAACCAAAGCATATAAAATTCAAAAATTTTGAAAATCATCGTCTACTTAGAAATGTTTCTATTTAAAAATAATTTTTTCGAAACTTCCATAAATTATTTTGCATATACATCACTTCTAAACTACAACAATTTTCAAGTAATATTTTTTTGATTATTTTCCTCTTTTTTATATATAAAGAGCCTTATAACCAAACTTTTGGATCATAGACCGTTTGTATCAGAATTCAAATCTAAAACGATGAATATTCAATCGAGATTTCTGAATTACAATAGTCACAAATTAGATCAAAACCATGCACTTTTTTTTTATCTGTCTGCTGAACTTGAAAAAGTTTCTTTAGAAATTGATTCACAGAATTCTATTTGGTTCTTTGTAATAAATATGTAAAGCAACAGATAAAAGTAATAAAAGGATCGATTTTTTTTTCTATCTCACAAAAATTTTAAGAAGTATAAATTCTCCAAAAAAAGAACTTTACTTTGTTAAGTTAATAAACCTGAAAGAACTTGCGAGACTTTGAAAGCTTTTAGAAATATTCACATCTCTGAAAAGTTCTCAGAAAAATGACTCACCTTTGTGTTCGCTTTTCAAGCATGTTTTATGGAGAAAGAAAACATATATATATTTCGATCTTTTTTAAAACATTTATTTTCCTTCAGTAGAGCTGAATTTATTATAGTAGTAATAGAAATCTATAAAAAAAATTAATCACAGAAAAAGTAAATCTGTGTGATTAATAAATTGTATTGTAGCAGGTTCTCACACGTAGTTTCCCTTCAACTAACTTTTTGGGACTTTAATATGATGTTATTTGATTTTATAACTTTTTCTTGAGAATGAATAATGAATTAATACATTAGAATGGAAATATTGAAAAGTAGTGAATAAGACTAGGGAGATATTCATAATCTGTGAAATTTTTTTAGTAAGAAGGGTAGGAGAGAAAGAGAGAGAGAAATCGAAAAAAAAAAAGGTGTTTGAACTACGAGATTAGTTGCGTGTTTACTCTGAGAAGAAAAGGTAATCAAGCATTCTGCGTTTATTGTCATGAGATATTACGATAGCTGAGATTTATGTTGTATTAGGTATTGATTCAGACCTACCTTTAAAACTGATCAGGTGAATAAAGATTTTAGATACTCTTTAGTTGAGGACGTGTGAGAGTTTTTGCTCCGCATTTGTTGTACAAATATTGATTTCTGGATTATTATAAGAATATAATAAATAACAATATATTTCTATGCTGACTCTTGTTTGTGTGAACTTTAGGGATTTGTGATGGCCCAAATTAATAATAGAAACGAAAGCGGAAGTCATAATACAGATAATGATATTTTTTAACAATCAGTATCTTCTTAAAACTTTAAAAAGTACACTTTTATTTGTGTTCTTTTATTCATATTGATTACATCATTTCTATTGATTCTATTTTTTTCTAGCGAGCTTTTGTTCATTTGCTGAAGTTGTTTATGCAAACATGATAAGGATAGAAATTCTCTCTCTCTCTCTCTCTCACTGCCTTTTCTCTATATATGCAATATATGTGGTGTTCTTAGATATAGTTGAAAGGAAGGATACAGGAGAGAAGAAAACTTTAACTTTGAGATTTATGCTATGAGCAAGAGTATGATTATACTTATTTATAGTAGCTAGGGGGAATTTAACGTAGAATACGTCGAGTATTGGCTTATTATTGGTCGAGTATTAGAAACTTCTGATTTAATTAGTAGTATGACTTGCATTCTGTTCCTATTTCTGTGACGATATTCTGTTTCACGTTTCTTCTGTTATCTTATTATTCTAATAAAAAATCTGAAATTCAAATTAAGTTCAAGCACAGACAAGTAAAGAAAGTCAATTCTATCTGAATTATATGTTTATTCAATCTTCTAATAAGTGGGAGGGGTGTTCTCACTAGTTTATTTTCCTTCTCCGCATGTACTAACAAAATATATAATCTAACAAAGAATGCGCTTACCGAAATGAAACGTGAGAACCCCTATAATTACTTCGATACAGCGTTACTTCTAATCTCACCTAATGAGCTATACACACCAGAATACTTCCGCGTTTCCTATTTTTTTTTTGTCTCTACTCCTCTCTTTCTCACTACCTTCAATTTATTTACAAACTTTATTAAATAGCTCCCAAAAATCTCCATAAGCCCATTTGAAGGGAAGTAACCTCGTATCTCTACAGGTTGATTAATTTCTTTTACCTTTAGTTGAACTTACTTTTGTTGTTCCTCTCAAGCTAAATGTCTTGTGAATTATTTAGTTAATTACTTAGCTTTTGATGTGTCTCCTTTGAGTATTGTACTTTTAGAAGCTTGAAATTACTCAAATTAGCTAATAAAACACTTAAATAAAATACATTGTTCAAAATTAAAATAAATTATTAATCATCCCATTATACAAAATAACAAATAAAAGGTTCAGTATCTGAATTCACATTTTTATTTTACTCATTTGGAAAAAGAAATATACGTAACATGTAACGAAACTGTCAACTGTCCAAATGAATTTCATTTCATATTTTATTTTCCATCAAATTCAATGATTTAATCTTAGTTTACTTAGAAATTGCCACAAAACATAATCGAAGTTTACATCGTTCCTAGAATGATAAATAAAAATTAAAATATTTTGCAGAAACTGCGCTTAATTCTAAGAATTCATTCTACCTATTTTAGGCTTAAGTATCTCTCGTGTTTGAAAAGAATAAGGCATATAATTACGTATCAGAACATTTGTATGAAAATTGGACAGCTGAATAATTATGTGCTGGTTTACAGCTCAATGTGTACGATCTGAAATGCAACGCAATCATCATTTTCTGAACAACAGCGGCATTGTATCAACTATAAACTAAAATATTTTTTTTTTCAAACTCGTAATTCTAGTTATTTGAGCACATCTATAAAAATATTTTTGCTTTTTTGATTTTTATCAGTTATCGAAAGATCTGCTACATGCATTGAAGAATGTGAATACTATGCACGCCAAGAATCGAGCGCGCGTGTCCCTAATTAAAGGCTTGAGTTGCGGTTTTACGCAGCATGTGGCTACCAGATGTCCAATATTCACGGTTTGAATGCATCTAAACCACAATAAAAACAACTCATATACACAAAGGTGTCGTGGATATTTAAAGCTCGACTTTTTATAAAGCTTCGACACTTTTTACATGCTCATTTTACGGTTAGCTCTTTTATTACAAAGGCTTCGCTTCTTATTTTTAGAACAAACCACCTGCGTGTGGTTTTTGTGGTTTTGTATCCTAAGCTTTAAAGTAAAGCATGTCCTTGATGATAACTAGTGTCACGTTGCAGAAGGTCTGATTTTTTTTTCCGCCGATTGTATTTTACTTAAAACTTCCTGACCATAATACAGTATTTTTGATGGATTGCTAATTTTTACTGAAATTACTTCAAATTGTTTCCTGATGGCATTTCATCGATTTCTTGGCAGTTACAATAGGATGCTGTGTTTATTAATCAGTCATTTCGAATCCGGGTTGAGATGAATAATTGAATGATATATCATTTAAAGAAAGAAAATGAAAACAACTATAATTACTAAATTACCGAATTTTTTTATGTTTAGATTATGGGTGGCCATGGTATTCGTTCATACAGGTGCAAGAAGTACATCGTTTGCTTGTAATTATTTCCCCAGCTGTTTTACTGCGTATTGACACTGTAGTAGTTATAGTCATTAAACATTACGTTGTGTGTTATTAGAAATATTTAAAGATTTATAGAAAAATTTTAGAAACATTTAAAGATTCTAATGTTCTATTCATTTTTAACGTGATGTAAGTATACTGAAATGGTATCGTTAATTTTTAGAAACGTTGTAAAACTTTTTATAAAATGATCTTTGTCTCCTTTTTCCATATTAAGGCAATATCAAACTTTTGCCAACTCTAGGATATTTGTGTTTTTTCTAAAACTAAAAAAATATTCAGCATAAAATTTAATGCCTTTACATCTCCAAGCCCTCGAAGTTCCCTCTTATTTACTTTTGAATATACTTTTTTCTTCATTCATTCAGGTTCCTCCATTGTTCCCACATTAATTTTCTTAAAAAATTTTACTTATGCTAAGCTGAAACTTTATATTTTAATACATAATACTAGTTAGCTTTCTGTTTAGATATCGAGAGAGTCCTTTATACTTCTTAAGGAGTGCTTTCGCCCAATTCCGTTGCAGCTGGTACGCGGATTTAACTTTAAATACTATATATTAGGATAAATTTTTGTATCCAGAATTATTTAGTAATGATTTACGTCTAAGTTTTCTGCTTAAGTTACTTAATTATTGTACATACCTTACACTGAGGCTTACTGTTACTCTTCAGATGATAATCTAAAGAGTGTAATTAAATTTCAATAATATATTAAAACTATATATATATATATATATATATATATATATATATATATATATATATATATATATATATATATATATATATAATATATATATATAGTTTGTCTTTATTCTAGTTAAGCATCAACTCAGAGAACGTATTAAGAACTCTGTAATACTAAAATATTACAAATTAAATTCATATCTTCTCTGTAATCTTCGTTCATGACGAGCTTGTTTCTAATCAAATTTCAGAAAGGAAGAGTTAAATTTTAATGACACTCTTCTACACTAGGTAATAATAATGAAATCTTTAAAAATAGTAGTTCAATGTTTCAATATGTTTTATGAATAACCCTGGATTTCAATAATATATTAAAAACTAATTTAAACAATCATATAAATTTGCTGCAATTACAATAATTACTGCACTGGTATCATATAATTACGCTGAAATTAAATAATTAATGTAATACTCATCATAATATTAATTTTTTTAAAAAATTTTTTAATGTTGACGCATTTTCAAAATATGTTTTTGCTAATTCAAATAGATATTCCAATGTGTTTTTGATGAACGTTGTGTTTAATTTTCATTCTGGCACGTAATTTTATTTCAAGAATTTTAGAATTTGTAACTAATAAATAAATGTTTGTGTTTTAATTATTTATAATCGTTATAAATTGACGGCAGTAAAAGATTATCTCCTTTATACCATGTTGTTTTAATCAAATTATTTAAATATATTTGACATTCATACAAGCAACAAAATTTGAAATTTAATATATAGTTAAATTATCTTAATATTTTTATAAAATGTGTGGCATCAGCAGTCAAATATTTTCTATAACTATCTAAATACGAGTAGCTTGAATCAGGCTAGGAAGCGTAGAATTTCTCTAAAATCACAGTTATTAGTTTATGCTTAAATCTACCTTCATTGTCACGAAATAAAAACATGCTAATAACAACGATTTGAGTTTTCATATTTCAGGGTTATAAAGCTATAAAGTTATTAACAAAGATTTAAATTTCCGTATTTTGAGGTTAGAAGCTACAAAGTTATTTTAATGAATAGTTAAATATGATATAATTATTTTAATGAATAGTTAAATATGGTATAATTATTTTAATGAAGAGTTAAATATTGTATAATCATTTTAATAAACAATTAAATACTGTACAATTATTTTAAGAATAGTAAAGTATTACTGTATAATTTTAATACAAATCCTATAACAATTATTTTATTGTAAAGAAATCTATATTTGATATTGAAAATTTTAAATGAAATGAAATGGTACTGTGTATTTGTAATGATGTTGTGTGACAATGCTATTTTATATTGGTATGCATTTATGAGATTTTTGTACTAATTTTTGAAAATATTACATAAATTTTTTGAGACTTAATTGTTATAATTTTCACACCTATATACTGAATTCATACAAAAGTTTTAAAATTATCTACATTTTACTCAAGTTAAAAAATTTCCTATTTTTAATGATCAGCTCAGTGTTCTATCTGCATTTTGTATTTTTAAATAAATTTTATTACATTACGTAAATAAATCAAAGAATCATTAAAGACAAGTTGAAAAAAATTATATTCGACTTGAATTCCTCTTAAATAAAACAATTTTGTTGAAAGGGTTAAATATATATAAAATTTGAGTTCCCCCAACGCTGTTAACAATCTTTTTTCTGCATTTAGTTTTCATCTTCATATTTTACGACTTTTGAAATTTTTAGATAAATTAGAAATAAAGTAATCATACAATATTTCTTCCATAAATCGAGTTTTTTTTTTTTTAAAACTACTAATACTCAACTGAGAAACAAAAATTAGATTGAAATCTGCCATTTTCATAATGAGTTAAAACAACTTAAACACGGAAACGACATTATCTTTCAGAAGAGAATTCATACGAATTTATGAAGTAGCAGAGTAATTATGGTCACGGTGTTGTTCTCATCTAGTCATGAGTTCGAATCCTGATTCCACTAAAAGATCCGACATGTAATGGGGCTGATGCATGTTAAATGTATCGAGGTTTGAAGTCTTGGTATTGGCATGATGTGGAAGTTAGGAGAGGTGGAGATGGCTCAAGTTTCTCCTCGTCACTTCGTCATATTTCAGAATTACGAGAGCTGTTGCCAATAATCCTCATGAAACTTATCAGTGTGAAGTTAATAAACAATTCTTATCAATAAGTTAATTCTTATATGAATTTCGTAAGTACAGATGTCGAAGGAATTGTGCATCTTTAATTCGTTAATAAGGAATCAATCGATAACAATATTTCATGAATTCGCTTCAATTTATTAATAATTTATCAACGTCGCCCTTGGAAGCCATACAAGAGTTTTTGACGAGGCACCTCATAATTCTAAATCGTAGTCAAGTAACAAGGGGTCACCTAATTTGGTACCTCACTCACTTAATTTCCACACCGTCTCAATATGAAGACTTAGCACTCGTACAGATTAAACATGCATCAGCCTTTCAACGATACGAGTTTTAAATGGCATTAGGACTCGAACCAATAAAACAAAGCTGGACACGAGTTCGAGACCATGACCACTCGATTTAGAAGCTTAGAAGTAATTGCTCACAAGACATAACAATTAATAAAGGGTATTAAATGTTGTTCAAAAATTAATTTAAAATATAAATTTATACAAATGTAAAAATATTTTAAGTTAAGTTCTTTAAAATGGTTGAAACTTCTTAATCATATGGTTAAGGAATTATAAAACCAAATGAATTATAAACATTGCATCAATAGAATAATACCAAAAGCTTTAAAAAACACTTTTTATTTCATTATAGTTAAGCAATCCAACTTTAAATTCAATTCCTTAAGAAATCTAAGTTATTAATGAATATGTGTACCAGTCGGAAAAAGAATTAATAGCCTTTCTTTGAAATAATCAGTATGAGCAAATTTTTTAAGTACTTGAAAAGCCTATTTTTAACTAAACCAAATCCATCAATGTAGTACTAACTGCTAAGGAAATATACAGTTAAACTACATCAAATTTTATCTATTCGATTTTTTTTGTCACCTTATATATATATATATATATATATATATATGTTATATGCATAAAAGTTCGAATGCCTTCCGAAAACATATACTTCATGTTGAAATTTTTAGTAAACTATCCTGAAAGACAACTACTATCAACAAATTTCCCTAGAAGCTTCTTTAGCACATGGAATTACGGACCCAAATAAATCATACAACTACATAAATGTAACCGAATTTCTTAACAAATAAAGACTTACCTTTTGTCAATTTCATGCTATCCATTTTTTCTTTTAAGAATGAGAAATTATAAAGGAAACAATGTGCACCTGTTGCAAATGTTCACCTGATAATATTTCCAAGAAATAATTCTTGAAGATCCATTCTAGAGTAAATTTCTTTAATAGGGGGAGTAATTTTTATAACTGAATAAGAGTATCGATATACCACCAGTGGCTTGATGCAATTCTTAAATGCAAAGAAAGAGCCTTTGAGGATTTAGCTTAAAATGTTTATACGTTACGTTTATATTTTAGCGACTTATCGAATTTATTTAACAGGAAAAGTATTTGTTTATTGAGGTGTGTGTTTCATAAAACAAAATAAAAAAATATAAGAAAAGAAGAGAACAAGAAATTTTTTTGATAAAACGAAGAATCTACATCGCATCCATTCAGGACCCATGTTTTGGCAATTTCTTTCTCACGGGGAAAGCCAGTAATCAAACGCCAAGTAAATTTGCATCCAAACTCCAATACGAATATTGCATCAATATAAATTCAGTAGCTTATCATATTTGTTAAAAAAAAAGTGTTTGATAATTAAAGGGCTTGTTAAAACAAACAAAAATATAAGAAAAATAATGCAAATGGAAGGATAAAATAAGAAACTTACATCGCATCCATGCGGCAGCAATTTCATTCAAAGGGATGAAGCCTGTTACTACAAAGTTAAACAAAATAGCAATATTGCATGAATGTAGCGTCAGAGACTCATCAAATTTCTTGAATAGGAAAAGTATTTGATAATTGCAGTGTTTGATAAAACAAAGATCATGTATCGCATCCAATGTAGCTAGTAGAGGGTCTTACGGGTGGGTACAGGGGCATGAACCTCTCCCTGTCATAATTTCACGCATTGACAAAATAATGTGTCTGAGCTAGAAATCCCAACCAAATTGTCCCAACTAAATTTATTATGTTGCTTTACTTCAATGTTGTTTGTTGTGTCTAAGCACATGACCGAGCAATAAGATCGTATTGTCGGTTTTTAGATCTCAATTTGAATTCGATGTGTGAATTAATGTTTAGCTTATTTTTAGATTAAAAACTAAATAATTGTGAATAACAAAAGAAATAAACAAACACAGTTATGAACTTTTGAAAGAAAAAAAAATTATGTCCCTCACCTACCTGTCATTTTTTTTTATGCATTTACCTCTGCATATAGCACAAATGTTTTAACAATTTCTTTGACTCGAAGGTACAGTACAAAGCCAAATTAAATAGTTTCGTAAGACCATATTCAAGTTCTTGCTCCAAGCTCTTAAAAAAAAGTTGTTCTTCACGAAACTAAGCCATCTAGAAATTCTCGTTTGGTACCCTTTCCTGGAAATAATCACGAGGCACCTGATTTTATCATGGCTTTGTGGCTCAAATATATGATGTTATTGCACTCCTTTGGGCCTTCATTTCTTCAGAACGTTTTTGGTGAAGTACGGAACAGGTAAAAAGGCGGACTAATCTAAAAACCACTTTTTTTTTAATAGTGAAATAGATTTCTCCGGACTTATTCACCCGTTTTTTTTGCAAAATAAATATAGGAATTATCCTGCCACGCAACACCTCTTTTGTAACCGGCACAAGTCTTCCTGGAACTTGGTGAGAGGAAAAATGAGCGGTTCGATAAAAAAAATCAACTTCGTTTCCCGTTTACTTGTATAATCTTTACTCGTTTATAACCGTTGTTATCTTTAGAAACGTTTTTTTTTTCCTCCCGTAAAATGCTACCGAGAATCAATAGTCTCATTATTTGGTATATTATAATTGAGTTTCTGTAATCAAAACATGAAATACACTTTTGAAAATGTAAGAAATCATTATAAAATGGTATAAATGTAAGACTGAAGGCTAACTAAAATTTTTCGTTGCAACACACACACACACACACATATATATCGTAAGCCAAAAATTGTAATTATTTATTGTAAAAATGTTCCGTATATAATAAAATTATAATTTCATTGAGATACACTCTTTCTACTTCTCCTTTTTAACCAGGCTTCTTAAATCTTATTTCCTATAGAAGAGTTCTTATCGATAAGTATTTCTTTCAAGCAACTCTTATTTTCCGTTTATCTATCGCTTTGTTCTCGGGCAATTTCACATGAAAGAAATCTTTATGAACAGGACTTAATATTGTACTTGATATATCAATCATCTATTTCAATACAATTTTTAAGAATTTTTAAACTTGTTTTTAATTTAAAAATAGTATTAAAAATTCTATTTTTATAAAACAATTGTGATCGTTATAATAAAAGAAATAGATACTGTAAGTGCTTATTCTTAATTAATGGCGCTCTCCAAAGCCCATCGTGTAGCTGGCTAAAAGTCATCATGGAAATGAAGTTCTTAGAGTGGGTACTTGTTCAAAGGTGTCTTAGTTTTTAAAGCTTGGTTCAAAATTAGGAGTTCCATTGCCAGCAGTCCCTGTGTTGTTTCTAGCGGGACATAAATAATTATTAAAAAAATTAATAAATCCTAAGTAATGTATATGTCGTTATCGTTGTTGAGAACATTTTAAGTAAATATTCACAATAAGTAATGCATAAATAGAAATGATACAACGTATAATTCAGTTGTATTTAGAGCATAGAACCCTTTACATCTGGAAAGTCATGTTGAGTTATAAGTAATCGAACAAAACCGAACTAAAAACCCAATCTCAAAAATAAAAAATGAGATAAAATTTATTTAAAGCGGTGAATTTAAAAAGAAACGTTATTTGTTACTTTGATGCCTGGTCGTGGTACCAGTAAATGAAGTAAACAAAAATATTTAAAAAATTAAACTTTTTTTTTTTTTTTTTTTTTAATAATAATAGGTGAATGTAATGGTATTAATATTTTGTTTCTGAACAAAAACATACAAATATATTATGATAGTGAAAAGGAAATAATTTATGCTTCGAAATTCGAAGGTCGCATGTTTCCTACCCCTGACATAAACGAAAAAAATTAAATGCACTTTAAAAAATGGCACAATAAGAATGTTGCGATAGATAAGACTCTTTAACAGTTCTTCAGGAAATGCCATTGCATATAACATGATTAAAAAAAAAAAACTCACAATGGAAAGTTTTTCCAAAACCACATACAGGGGTAAAACCAATCAAACCCTCAACGACAAGGTCACCTTAGATTTTCTTACAAATAATAAAACTAAGACTATGAAAAACGATCTGAATTGTATTACAAAGTGATTGTTCAACTTTAATTGATTTTCTTGAAAGCATAAAACATCAATCGGAGTAATACATCAATATTTTTGGGATATTTCAAGATTATCGAAAAATAAATACTTGAAGTTTGAGGGAGCACCGTAAAGTTTTAATTTTTACTAAGAAATTACCCAGTTGTCTGGATAAAATTTATTCTGGATATTAATTGATCCTCCTGTATTTAATGTTGTAAATTACAGATATTAATGCTAATTTGGTTTCAGAAAACCGCAGATTAAAGTAACCCGAAATACGTAGGAGATAAAGCTTATTCACCTTTCTACAAAGACGGCCTTCAAAAGGTCAAGAAACACTGGGAGAAATGTATAACTTTGGATGGTGACTAAGTACAAACAAGTCTTAAAAGTAATAAAACAATATTAAGTTTCTATTTCAATTATATTTCAGTTTTAATTAAAACCTTTCAATATTCCAGGATAATAATTAAAACTTTATGATACTGAGGGTTACTTCGGTCTCTAGTTTCTTGAAACCAAACAAATCAAAATTAATACCCGTAGAATAAATTTTACCAGATATCTTGAAAATTTCTTAGTATTCATTAAAACTTACGATACTACCGCGTAAATTAGTAAAATTCACTCAAAATTGCGATTTGATACTTCATTTGCATTTATATTTCTCTTCTTTAATTACACAGATCACTAGGTAGTTTTCCTTACACAATATTATTTAAAGATAACTAATTGATATTTTATTTGAATAAATGTTGCTTTATCGTACTCTGAAAAACATCAGGAATATGAAAGTATTTTTTCGAAATAATATTTTTTTTTATTTCCCTTTATGGAATGTCTTGATCAAAAGGATTTAACTTTTTCAAGTACAATGTTCAAATCGCTTAGTAACTATCTAATGCAAGATCTTACTGCTTATCAACTTGTAAAATAAAGAAAATATAACATTTTTTTAATATTTTCACAAACATTTCTGAAAAAAATTGAAAAAGTCAGTAGCTACGAAAATGTTTTGATTTAATTGAAAAGTTCAAGAAAACACATCAGAAGTAATAATTTTTAGAAAATTTCAAATACACTTCAATGAAAATCAAATATGCCTGCTGCCAATCAGTTGTATTTTTAAAGATAAACATGTCAACTAATGCAAGCCTTGATGGGTGCTTATTTATTGAACACGATCTAAAATTAATATTGTGTGTGGGGGGGAGATCTATTTATAAAGAATGAATTATTAATGAATTAAAATATTGAAATTAATAAATAATTGGCTAGCATATGCTATTCGGGAAACAAAAAGGAAATTTATATTTTTATTTGAAAATAATGTGCTAATGCTTCCCTTTAAAAATTAAAAACATAAGTATTTATTATTCAAGTTATTCAAATTTGAATAATAAATACATATTAATTTATTATTCAAATTATAGGAAAGAAGAAGCTTTAAGATGCAGGCTTTATATTCTACCTTAAAATTTGTTTTTATATGTTCAGTCATTAAAAAGAATGACATGTTGTTTTTTTTTAAAAAAAAGTCATTTACAAAAATTAGTAAAATCAAAGACTAATTAAATATAAAAATTTCAAAACTTTTTTTGTTTAAAAGATCGTTTAAAATCCAGTCAAGGCTTCGAAAGTTGAACTCGCTGCAAAAAGAAGAAAAAAAAAATCGAATTTTAGAAATTCCGCTGATGGGAAATGATCAATTTTTCTTCATAATAACTGCAGGATTTTCCCTAAAAACGATCTTTAGAGATTTTGAAGATTATAAAGCTATTATTTTTTATGTCCAACTGTAATTTTATTCGAAGTGATTGATCATTTTTGCCTAACAAGAATGAAACTAGGTGTTAAAAATGTAGTTATTTAACAACCTTTAAATGTAGCTTGGTAAAAGTTTATAGTTTATACATTTTATATTGGTATTTTTTAAACACTGCAAAATATCTTTCTTTCCTCAGTTTCGATATTTTAATAGATTTCTTTTTTGTGAAAAATGCATCAAAGATGGTAAATGTTACTTAATGATAGTTGCATTTATTATACCAACCTGTTATTATTTAATTTCGTATTTGATGCTAACGACCAGTTAAAATAATAACTGTAAAATTCGGTTAGTTTCCATAAATAACCTCATAAGGAATTCGAATAAATGACATTTAAGCATTTGCGCAGAAAGAAAAGTATGACATTTTATCCGTAACTACCTGTCTTTCGATGAAGGAAAGGTTTTCAAATACTTTTTTAGAGCAGGTATCCATGATATATATCTTTTTTATTCAACAGTATTACCCAATTCTGATATTTCTTTTTGAAATTATACGGCTGTTACCGGATAATTGGACTTTATAATTTATTCGAGAGGCTCTCTTTTTTTTAGCCTTCAAGGGATAATTTTTGAAAAAAATTGTTTCACCTGAGGTTTTTGTAATTGCTTCATTGGAATTGGAAATGGCGGTTAAAAGGAGAGGAAGGTAAAAATTAACGTTAATATCTTAATACAAACACGTAGATGCAGTTATCTATATTATAGGCACCTAGTCAAGTTGTCTTAAAAATTTCGTGATTCAAAATGTATTGTACTAAAAGCACAAGGATTTTTTTTTCATACTGTGAGTGTCAAAAAGTAGCAGCCTTTTTTTTTTTTTTTTTTTTTTTATTCAGATGGTGATAAGATAAATAACGACATAAATCTTTCAGTGTTGTTTTAAGAAATTGTTTGGGACGAATGTCACATTAGACTGAACAGTCTCAAAATTTATGACTGCCAATTAAGTGTCATTTTTTCCTCCTTTCTTTCTGTAAGTAGTTTAGCTGGAAGCAATGGAACTGATAATTCGTATTGCTTCTATAAACATGTAATCTTGTAACAAATATTATATGTAATATTTCATAAACATGTAATTTTATAACATATGTTATGCTATAAAAATATCATGAGTATATAAATCTTATATAAAGGAGAACTCGCATTAACTTTGCAGCATAGCAGAGCTAGAAAATGAATATCTGGTATTCCAATTCAAATATCTCAAAATCGCAGTTCTTTATAATTCTTCATGAACTTTCATTATCAAGAATTTTTCATTGTATTATATAAATACGGAAGTTTTTTTTTTTTTTTTTTCATATATTAAGTTGGATATTGTTTCCCAAGAATTTTTTGCATGAATTCATTACATTTTGGAGACTTAATCAAATTTAAATTTCTATTTCTGACGTGAAATTTGTGAAAAGAATAGTAAAAAAGTCCAGAAATAAAGATAAATTATTTTTAGTTTTATACATAACTTTGCATTTATTATTTTTTTATGTATATAAGGAATAACCTGATGGCTTAAAATTTAGAAAAAGCTTTCATCAAAGATATTTTTAAATTTTTTAAGATATAAAAATTTATAATTTTAATCAACGTAGAAACCATGAAATTCCTCATCACTCCTTATGATATACGACTGTTGAATCCAATATATATCTGAGACTTGTGATGTTACAAGTTATGAAGATTTGAGTTTCAAGGAACTGAGCGATTTATTAATATATGTAATACTATCTATATATATAAGAATCCCTTCTATTTGGAACCTTCTTTTTGTAAAAAAAAAGAACCCTTATATAAGTTAATATACGAACATTTAAGTTTTATTTTTTTAAAATACTTAGCGAGAGCAAAATAAAACGTTTAATCTCTTTTCATTTTAGATATTTGGTCAAGAAAAGGGCATATCTCATAAAAGAAGTTGCATTTTAGAGAGTGGTTATTGCATTTTAATAGTAGTATACAAAGAAATCTGAAAACAAAGGGCAACAATGCCTTATAATATAATTTCCTGAAATGTATTTATCTTAATACATCATCGCAAACAAAGAAAATAGATTCCAAAGAAATACATTTCTGGTGAAACAATACGTAAGGTAGTTATCAACTTTTTACTCCTAATGTTCATTACTATACCATCGCTAAATTTTTTGTCTTCTGGTATTTCATAGTATTTATTTTTCCAGTACAGATGAGCCAACTTTCAATGAAATGCATTTATAACTTTTAAGAAAAGGTTTTAAATAATGAAGGAAATTGAAAATGTCTTTTTTTCATTCCTTGTAATATTTCTGTGTACGGTAGAGTTCAATCTGCTGAGATCTACGATGGCGACATTCGAAAGGTCAAGGAACGCTGGGAGAAATGTATAACTCTAGATAGTGTCTATGTAGAGAAATCTTTAGAGTATTAAAAAAATTAAGTTTCTATCTCGATTATTTTCAATAATAATTAAAACTTTACGATACTCAAAAGATAATAATGAAAAATTTATGAAACTGCGAGTTACTTAATTTACGGCTTCCAGAAACCAAAAAAATTAGAACTTATAGCTGTTATTTACAACAATATGTACATAAGGTTCAATTAATATGCAGAATAAATTTTATCCAGGTATCTCGGTTATTTCTTAATAATAATTGAAACATTACGATACCACCTCGTATTTCATTCACTGAGGTTTGTTTCTATTTTTATGTTTCTGAATAGAATTTCAGTAATTTACTTTCGTTAGGAAATTAAAGAAGTTACATGAGAAGGTATATCAAATAAGGATAGGTTCAAAGAGAACAATTTCGGGATTCCATTTAGGGATCGTTTTAAGGAATTAATGAGTGAGTCACGAGACAAGAATATTTCGCCATTTAATAAGCTTTACAGTAGAAATTTTTATTCTAAAGACTTTCAGAAAAAAACTTATAATTTGAAAATTATTACCCAAAGCCTACATTTGGAGGTATGGAATTTTTGGGGTATTTTTTAAATGTGATCATAAGGTACATCAAATTTAAAGTTCTGATTCAGGGGTTATGTGAGATAACATTTTTAAAGAGCTACTGCGATAAAAATTCTTCCCAGCTCTATTGTAAATTCAGAATACTAATAACTTCGTAGTTTTTTTCTGTTTTTTTCCCTCTTCGTAGTTATGAGATTATATATACTTATTTTATGGCTTTTTCGCATCGTTAGCGACAAACGTTTCTGACTTGAATTAAATTATAATTTTTAATGATTGCTATTTCTTAATAAATAAAGTGAAAACTGTTTCTCGATTGCTTTGGTTTAAATACAATTTATATAACATAATGTAGAGGAGAGATTTTTTTAAAAAAAGATTTGTTTTGACATTTTTTATTGTTCTGAGAAAAATCATTCCAATTGGATACCCCTAGATTTAAGGCATAATATGTACTCCTCAGTTATGCATAAAAAATAGAGCTAATTTTGAATTGTAATTGTTAAGAAATATCCATTTTTATGTTCAAAATAATCAAAATAACAAACTTAAGTTAGAGAAATGAAGAAAAATGTACTGATTTGTGTTTTATGCAGTAATTTGCAATGATCGGATTACATTATTTCAATATCCATTAACGAAATGTTATAAACATTATGTTTGCAGATCTGTGATTCAAAATAAGTATTCTTTAAGCTATTTCCCCCATTAAGTACTATCCATTTGTCCAGTTATTTCATTATTAATATCTTGAAAACTCAAAAATACTGCAAAAATGTATCCTCTTATCCGTTTTATTGTCTTACGTAGTATCCTTTCCTAAAGGTATAACTGCAAAAGACTGTTTACTGAAAATCGGAAAAAATGGCCTTTTGTGTAATGAAAAACATAATTTTCTTGTTTATGTGTATTTTAGAAATCTATAAACTCAGATAATAAGAACTTATTTATATCAAATCATATAAAAATAAATGTTTGTTAAAAGCATAAAAGCTTTTATTAATGCGATTAAAATTGCTACTTAAGTTTAATGCAATAATTGTTACATTTTAATATTATTATTATTAATTGCTTAATTTGCCTAGTAAAAAAATTAATTCATCCAAAATGTAAGTGAAATTACATAAAAAGAATAGTTAATAGTTTTGAGAGGACTGTTTAAAACGGACCCATGTTAGGCCTGGGGAATGGGTATAAGGCAACTCTCTGTGGCATTATCGATTAACTGTTTTTTCCTTTTTTATAAGAAATTCATGAGTATGACGTACTTAACATCCCCCTCTCAAAAAAAAAAAAGAAAAATCGTCGCCGTAACTTATCCGGCCAATGAGATTGTCTCCAACTTTTTTGGAGCAATTTAACTGAAAGCATTCCATTGTTTTGATTGTTATTTGATTTCTGGAGTATAATGATTGATCCAGGTTTCATCGGCGGTAAAGACTCGACGCGGCAACTATCTAATTTTGATAAAAGGCAGCAAATGACTTACAAATCCACATTAACCAATGAATCAGTGTCAAATTTGTTTTGACGCCGTTTAATTAATGGTAGCCTGCAACGGAAATACCAACATGCCTTAACAACCTTTTTTGTCAAAAGAGGTTCTTTTTTTTCCCTTGCATCGTATGTTACTTCGAATATTTATTATGGTATTCACCTTATTATTACAACAAACATGAATTCTATGATCAGGAATTATTTTACAAAGTTCGCATGAAATAAATAATTTAAAATATATTAATTTTGATTTAGCTAACACAGTTTAAGTAAAGCTGTTTTTTAATGAATCTATAAATATAAAAGAATACGCTCCCATTTAATGACGGAATAAGACGCCTAGTTAATAAAATCAATTGCGCATAACTTAACTAATGGATGATACAGATAATTATAATCACAAAGCAGTTATTAAACACTGAACGCAAGAAAGGCAATTAAGAATGTCTTTCTCTAATGTCTCTTTCCAACATAATTAACATCGTTCTTTCATCAATTCTTCTTAATATCTGGCATGTGTGAGGCCACTTCGAGTTCCCGAAATTATTTATACATCAGAAGTAAGAAAATAAGTTCAGTTAACCGAAGTCGATTAAATGTTGCTCTAGTCCATTAATTATATCATCTTCCATCAATTAAACATCTACATTGGAATGATAAATCACACTATACGCATATTTAACAACCGACCGGCTTGCCTTCCTTCAAATTGAGCATCGGTAGCCGGATGTTGTGGTAATGATCAAGGGAGGTGTAGAGTATTATATATAATGATACTGTCAACCTGCATTTGTCACGGGGCACCCATTACTAATTTGGATTCAAGAACTGGAAGTGACAGCATTCTTGTTTATCTCATAAATTTCTTAAATGTGTTTATATCAGAAATTCGGCCCAATTAATTAAATGTTTTAAACCAGGAAAGCGAAACTTTTTACGTTCGAAAGTTATACTAGGTAATATTTACCGGATAAGGTTGCTTTGATTTGTCTCGTTAGTTATATAAAGCAGTTAAATAAGACATATTCTAAAACGCAAGTCGTATGTTCTAAAAGTTTTATTGCAATTAATAATATTTATAGAATTTTTCTCAGATCTAATCATCATTCCATGGCTGAAATGCGCTATTTAAATTGAAATAATGTGAAACCTTTTCTGTTCGAAGGCTGCATGAAACAATTTTTAATCTAATAAGGCGGTTCCTTAATATCTTAAAGTAATTTTATAAGAACAAATTAAAGAATATTAAGTTAGAATTGCTCAGAAAAGTTTGTCTTCTGAAATTTCAAAGTAGACTATGAGAAATATATCCTTGTGGTTGGGATACATTTGACTATGATAACTCTAAAATATATTCTAACTATTTATTAAAAGGTTCATTATGGAAGTTAATTAGTTAACAATAGTTGTTAATGAATAAAAATGAGAGCTATGATTAAATGGTGGTGGGAATTAAAATGATTTCTTCTTTTGAAATTGAATAATTTCTGAAGGAGTATTTCTGAACCTGGAAAGAAAAACTTCCGATATATGCTCCAAAATTAATAGAACCGATATCTGATTTTAGTAGCAGTTAGCTAAACTAGAAGCATTGTTCTTTTTTTAAAAAATTAAACGTTGCCCGTATAACAGATATAAAAAGTAGGCCTTTTTTGAATTTCCAGTTCCTAGTTCTGTGGAGTATTTTTGCCATTATTTAACTCCAATGACATCTTAAAGTCTAATTAAGTAGACAATGTGCTCAAAATTTCGATTGAAGATACTATAGAGTAATTCAACATTATTTATTATCTATCAAAGAGAATATACAAGATCTCTCTCCCCCTCTCTCGAATTACTCTAAATTCAGTTTATGTTCGAATAATAAAGTCTGCTTCCCAATAACACATTTCCGATTATAGCACTTCTCAATTGAAGTAGATTTGACTCCTATTTGTCAGATAAAGAGATACTTCCAACAACTTCTATATAAACTATAAATTACAATACTTTTCTGCAATCTACATATATATCAGCTTGCTATCCTTTACCACCCTTTTCTTACTTTTCGATTGTATTTTGCCTATATATTACTGTCTCTAATTCAATTCACTAAACTTCTTACTTTCATATAATTTACTTAATTACGTTTTATTTTGGTTGAATAGGAGTCATTATTTTATGCAATTCAAATTACCAAAAAGTCCCAGTTCCCAAGGTTAGTGAAGAGAAAATCATTTATAGCCCAACGTCACAGATTTTAAGAATCAAATTAACTATTCTAATCCTAAATGCGTAGACATAATTGAATAACGTAATAATATATTCTTACTTTGAAAGAAATTATATCTAATTCATTTAGAGCTTTTAAAACTTCTTTGGAACATTTAAATAGCTAGAATTACGCTTTTAAGTAGACTTAAAAAGCTTCACAATAATAAATATATAAACAGAGATAAAATGTTATTAGATTTAACTTTGCCAGAGAGTTTTTTTTAAAAAAGTTGGGCATGTCACATATCTTTGAGGGATTTCAGGAATTTTGCTTCAATTGAGTTACAAGATATTTACAAAATTTAGAATAGTAATGAAAGGATATAAAAATATTAAAGAATTTTGTAAGAATATTCTATGGATCATAAAACTAGTATATCAATACTTTATTTCGGAGGTTATAAGGCGGCTAAAACCATCTTGATATAATTTGTACCCCGAATACATTTGTTGTAATCTGACCTCGAAGCTAATGTAACACTTGGATTAGATTTTTGATTAATGAATCCATCCTCAGAAATAAGACCTCATAAACAAAAATAGAATTAAACGTAGCGAAAGTTGCAACTTGCGCTATATATATATTCCATATATATTCGAATACAAAAATTTACAAAAATGTTTGAAATAACTTGAATCAGGCAACAGCCAGAAAATAAAAAATACACATAAATGTAGCCAAATTATAAATTATTGTAGCTTTTACTATGATGAGAGAGAGAGAGAAATGAAATCCATACGGTTTAAATTCACAATGCTATCGAAGGGTGGAAGATATTCTAATTTAATATGCATTTTACTTTCTCATATGTAGCATTATGTTGGATTTGTATATGTATCAAAAATCTCAAAGCAATATTTTTAAACTAATATATTGTATGCAAATGTGATAAAAGGGGAAAAAATGTTAATGTAAAACATACTGATTAATTTGCATTTTTGAAGTTTCCATGAGTCACTTGCCATTTTAATATAAAATGGTTTGCTGCTAACGTAACGCCTTCTAGTTATTAATTACTTCACTTTCCATTACTTATCTTAATTATAAGAATCAGTGTCAATAGTCCAATGAATGGAAATTCACTAATTTACAAGTTTTAACTTAATATTAAGTTAAAGCCTTATAACAATTTGTTACCTGAGATGAAGCGCAGTGTAGATGTTGGACGTAAAGAATGAGGCTCCATTTCGAATGTCATCCATATTGTTTAATATAAATACACAATTACCTGTGATAAATCGAACTTAATGAAATACTTCATTTAGTTTGTAACTCGATAAAGCTATGTCCAGATGTAAATTAGAATGAATCCAATAAATTTTTTGAAGCGAGGAAAAACAAAAATTTTCAAATTTCTTTGATTAGTTTTTGCTATGAAGTTCAAAATGCAAGTATAAAAAATAAATATTCACTGTCGGGGGGAAATAACAAATTATTAATTGTTTATGTAAAATGACATACTAGAATTAATACTTTATTTGACATAATGCAATATTTTTGTTCAAATGCTCCTCTAGTTTAGGTACGACATAATTTCAGAAAACTTGAAGTTCTAAAAGAAAGATCTATCTTTAGCTTTTGGTTATCCCATGTTAGATATTAATAAAAGCATTGTTCTATGCAAGATTTGTGAAGAAAAGATTTAGCTATTTAAAATTATTTGTTAAATTATTCAATTAAATATAGAATTAAAACAAGAGTTACATTTATCAAATTATTCAAAAATACTAGAATGAAAGTAAACAATAAAATATTGAGGAGGACAATAATAAAATAATTTTCAGATATTAAAATTAAAGCAAATGATAAATTGTTAAATTGAATATATTTTAAGCTAAATGTGTAATTATTGCTGTGATCAAATGAAAATTAACAAGTCCGTGGCATTTTACACTTTTTTTTTGAAAAGTGGTTGAGTAACCATTTTATTCATTGCCTAAAACAATTGCCCTTTTTGTGGCTAATAATTATTTCGAATGCATGATATTTAACTCATATAAGAAAAATTTTGATATTTAACAGCAAACGGGGTTCTTAGGTTTTGGAACCCGACGAAACCACTCTACTACTAGCGAATTTTTCGAGTTCAAACACATTCATATCATTGGTTTTATTCATAATGTAATCTTATAATTGTTTTCTCATGTGTTGTATGATCAGGAAAATAATAAGAAATCTTCATTCTTTCTCTTTGTTTAGAAGATAACTTGTGATCGATATTAGAAATAAATTTATTTTAGAAATTATGAATATGTCTCTTGTGGAATGTCTATATATATTGAAACTATCAAAATTTTTAATGTAAGAGGAGGCTACTCTTTAAGACAAATTTATCCTTGAAAATTTAATTCTGTGAAATAAAAAGCAAAAAGTATATTGGAGAGATGGTATTTTCAAAGATGAAGGAGGATTTCAAATCAGACACAAGAAAGAGTAAAACTGAGAAGCTTTATTCTCGAGAGTGAAGCATACTGGTGGAACTTGTATGGAGTTAATATTGAAATGTTTTATTGTTACTAAGAACTTAAATACTTAGATTTTTATATGCAGCCTTATCACTCGATTATGAAATGTACTAATATATCAAGAGGGTGTGGTTAAATCATTACTGTACTTGCGTGAAATTAAAACAAAGAAAAAAAAGCATGTAAACTTGGAGCTAAGGAAAGTAAGTTAAAAAAGTTAACTTGAAAGTTAAAGTTATGGTAATTTATTACTGAATTAATTTTTATAATCTTTCATAGAATGGAATTTGTCAACACAGTACCTTAAGCGCTGCGAAGATTTCCTAGGACATGTTGAACAATATGTTGATGTTTGTATGCATCCTTCAATAATATGTCAATCAGAACATACTCAACTAACTTTTTTTTATTCCTAGAATGTAAAGTGTGTAGTGTTTCGTCAAGTCGATTTTCCTTTTCATAAGTACTAAGTTTTGGCCATGTGACTTTCTTTTCATTCGAAAAATTTCGCTAAATTGGATAACCTGCCCTTTTACAAATTTGAAATGATTTTGGTGTGTTTTGAGTGTTTTTCTTTTCGAACTTCTTTGTACAGAATATAAGCATTAACTACACAAACCTCCAACTTTCAAAGGTCATTTGACGACGATCATTGGCGTTTTATCGCGGGGGCCGTAAAGTTACGTAATTATTTATTTTACGTTATAAAAATGATACACATGAGAGATAAAATAAGAGATGATAGATATGTCTCCGAAGCGGAGTATTCCTATTTCTGTAGCATTAAGACATGTTTCTGCAACGGAACCTTTCGAACTTTAAGGGTTCATGATGATGCTTAAGTTTAAAAAAGCGAGTAGAAAGTAAACCAGAAGTACTTGAAAAAAGCATATTGTTAAAACCGAAAGTGGCAATCATGCAGAGGAAATATCTGTACGTTATTCGGTGTTAAGCTTTCTTACTTTTTCAAAAAATAAAATTAGAAAGAAAAGAAACCGGAACTTCATTTCTACTAAGGCTGATGTTAACTGGTGACATTTTCAAACTCTTTCTTGGAGTCATTATCACATCTAGCAACTATTCAAAAACCTTTTCAGTAATCGCAACGTATGTAGACGTTTAAATGACATTTAAAAGTAACTAATTCTCAGAAACTTTAAAGGAAATGAACTTATGACCTTTCTTAAAGAATAATTTCTGCTCGATTCTCTTGAATGAAGCTCTACTGTAGTAGATCCAATAAGGAAGTTCAAGACACTTATCCCTCTAAAACAACTTTTCATCGTTATGTTTAACGATTTGTTGGTTGAAAGATGTAAATAAAAATTACACCTGTAAATTTACGTACCTGTATATTTTTTTTTTTTTTTTTAAAAAAAATCTGACTATAAATTCTGAATTACATAACCAGAAAAAGAAATTAATAATACTCAAATCAATTACAGAATATCAGGAGTCGGCAAATGTGTCTCTCAGAATCTTATACTGGTGTTTTGTCAAGTGTAGCTTTAATTAAAAATGTAAACTCTTTTAATAACTCTTTCCTTTTTTTAAAATTATTATTCAAGATATTGCTTCAATTAATAAGTTTGCTTGTGATCAAATTCCAATTTTTGCTGCAATATATTTCTATGAAGTTTTGCACTCCAAAATGAAATTCGTGAAGTATATTTATCAATTCTCAGAATTCCTATGAACAGCTTTATCAAATTTTAAGCCAAATTTCAAAGATTTGACTCCTTTTTAAGCTAAGTTTCAAAGATTATGATACTTATCAAAGATCTTTAAAGGTCTTTGAGAAATGTTATATTTTCTATTAATACATTGTTATCATATTTAATTTTTGTTATTAAAATTTTGAAATGATTGATCTGTATTTTTCTACTTTTAATTATATTTCTCCATTAATGTATACAGTACATGAGAATCGCTTAGAATATATAACCATACTAATTAAATTTGAATATTTGCATATTGAATGCTCTGTAACGACGGTGAAAATCTTTACAATACACGAAAAATCGGGATCGCCGTTCATATATTTCTTAAGTAATAAATAATCTCGAAAATTTATTTTCATGAAATATTGGTTGGTTGGTTTCATTAACGTCGCACTAGAAGCAACACGATGGCTATTGACGACGGTCCTTGTAATTTTGAATCTCAGTCAAGTGACGAGGAGGACACCTGAGCTGGCACCCCTTCTTCTAACTTCCGCATCACGCTAACGGTATTGCTTTGAGCTCCAACAGATTTAGCGTGCAATAGCCCCGGCTACATAATGGGCCTTGTATGGCATCAAGGCTAGAATCTCGACTCTACGAAAACCGTCGGTCGTAAGTCCGATACCATGACCACTAAGCTACCGCGACCACTTCGTGAAAGAAACTGACTTGGGAGTTTTGGTTTTTCAAAGGAAATCATTGTTGTTTGTGATATGCAATTTGATAGGAAATTCATATTTTTATTTTGTGAAAGAATATTATTATTTTATATATTTACAATTTCTGTATGATAGAGAAAAATATTTACATTGAAAAAAAATTAAAATAATTTTTATTGAGTTCTCTATAAAAATGAAGAATATACTTCATTTTATTTCTTTTGTCAGGTCTAAGGATATTATTTCATCAAATATTAAAAAAGATTTTAATGATTAACTGAAACAAATATAAACAACATATCAATGAATTTTAAAACGTCTTCTGCTAAATATTTTTTTTATTCATATTTTTCTGTTGTCAGTTTATTCAAATATGTCAACTGGGTAATTTAAATGCTTTTCTTTAATGTATCTGAATCATCATTTAAAAACTAATATATTTTTTCGAATGAAATAATGAAATTTTGCAAATTAATTGGGCTATGTTTGGTTTGAGTAATTTTTACTGAATTCTAAGGGGGCATCGAATAATGGTTGAAACTATTTAAAATGTGGCATTCTGTTATTCAAAGTAAAATAAAATTGTGCTGGATTGTTTATCATAGTTTGTCTCAGAATTTCTTTTATCTTTATTTTTCATTATTAAATAAGAAAATATCTGTTTGCATTATACGAATAAACAGAAACAAATTGCTTATTCATGAACTTATCTTCTATTTTAGGGTTTTCCCCCATTTTGTTTCAAAATTTTCTTGTATTTAAATAAATCGATCAGATTTACGAGAAACTTTTTGTTTTTTTTTGCATATCAATAAGGAGGAAATATTAGCCTTAAAAATATATGAAATTCGATGTATACATTTTTAATAAACATTTATGCTTTGAAATAAATTATTACTAGAATGACCCAGTTTGAGAAATATTTAAAAAAAAAAATCACCATCATAAACGATTCAAAAATACAATAATCAAATCTCATTCACCCTATTCCCTTTTTTTTACTACACCATGAAAATTGACCCAGTTAACTTAACAAACATACAAGGTTGTCGACCAACAGAAATTCCTCGAATTTACCTAATCACCCGTAACAAACGCTCTGTATTCCAAGCAAAACAATTTTCCTCCGTTGTGATAAATGCGGTGGCAAGGGTACGCACGCAAATCCAATAAATAAATTCGATTCGACACCTTATGATATTTTCGTGGAAAAAAAATACTATTCCATTTCTTTCGATAACTGTTTTCAAAATCAATTGCAACAGTCATTTTGGCTATTACCCGAGCGTCCTTCCCAATAGCTCCCCACCATTTATTCCAGCTGTCTATCTGTCCTTTCTGTTGCCCCCTACGACTGCAATCCGTACGGACGGGGAGAAGGAAGACCAAAAAAATATAAAAAATACCTCGCGGAGGCCCCTGAGAGGACCCTATATCCGTCGACCCACATTCAGTACCAGGAACCGGCTGCTTCAGTTACATCAGAACCTTTTTCATGTTGCTGTTATTGCACCACGCTTGGGTAAGGGTCCCCCTTTTTTTTATTCGATCATCCTCCACATCCCACGTGCTCCCCCCATTTTTTCCGGGGGACCTTTCCCTACCCTCGGTCTGTTTTGTAGTTAGGATGGATTTTGCTATTTCTGTTCTTTTTACTTATTTATTTTTTTTTTTTCGAGGGCCTGCTGTTTTGGCACCATCTGCGTTTCCTTCGGTGAGGGTTTTACATTGACGTCGCTTCATTAGAATTTCGTCGAGTTTTCTGTGGGGTAATATTTTTTTTTTATATTCGGTTTTCTCTGTGTTAGCTACTGTTCCTCACTACCAGATGGAGAGTTATCATTGTGCCTCTTCTCCAGATGAATTGAGGGCTCTAATAGAGGGTGGATTACGTGATTGTGCGATGGGCAATTTTTCCTAATGCTTGCTAGATTTTTAGGACGCTGTTATTCATTTTTTTCATCAGCAAAATTGATAACTATGGTTGGATAACTTTAAGTGTGATTTCTTCAAAGTTCCAACAGTTGTTGCCTTTCCAATCATGAGAGATAGTATTAAAGTTCATTTATTGGCCGTTATAGTAGGGAGGATTTTAAATAAAAAAGTTGGTACTCTAATAATTCCTAAAAAGCAAGTCGGCGAAATACTAGCGACTCATTTAATACTCAATGGATTTGCTACGGTTAGTTTATTTATGTCCTTATGTCCCTTCTTCTAGGTAATTAAATGTAAAAATTAAAAAGTAATTAAAAAATTTGCGATAGTTGAAAATATCAATTTAAAGACTGTCGAAAGAAATACTTTGCCTTCGCAAAAATAATAAATTTTCAGTAGTAAACATTACACTTAATGCTAATGGAGTTAAATCTTCCTTATTGAATTCATCAAAGCGTTTTATTTGTTTCGTCCAGTTTTTTTCAATGCCATTAAATCGTACACGCATATATTTATATCTTATAGTTCTGCTAATCTTGACACTGTTTTCATTGTTCATATTTTGTGCTTCGAAATGAAAAAAAAAAAGTTTTCAATGTCTACAAATTTAATTTTAACTATTAATTATTCAATGTTTTTAAAAATCTGTAACAAAAAAACTTTTCCTTAAAAAAGAAACATTGAATTTCCACTCAGTGATTAGTACTTCAATTAGTGTTTGATAAAAGAATCAAGAGAGTATGTTTCTCTTTAGCGTGATGAAAGTGGGCGATTTTGTTATCATCTCTTTTGTCCATCAACATTTATGGTTTAGAAATACTGAATATGTGAGAAGCTACTGCTAATACTGAATATGTGAACGAGGATAATTCTAAATAGGAAACATAATGCAATTGAAAAAAAAAATATTCCTTTTCGATTGCTTTTGAATTCATCGCTGAATACTAAGTGTAATTTAAAAGATTGAGAAGAGTTACCCTATATATATACATACACTCAAAAGCTGCTGAAAACTGAAACAGTTCTTTTTTTAAATAAATTCTTTAATTTCCTTTAATAAATTTATATGATTCCTCTGCTTAAGACGTATATTAACATCAAGCCTCAACTTGAGGTTAAATAAAATAATTTAACAATTTAAAATAATATGGTAAGTTTCATGCAATCAATAAAATTTTCAAAACTCTAGCAATTATTCTAAGTTTAAAGTCTTCGTATTTAAAGGTAAATTGACGTAATAGCAACGATGGTGGTTGAAGTTGTAGGTGTACGAGTACGAAATGCGAAGAAATCGAGATTCTTATTTTTATGTTTATAAATGGACTGTATACTATTAAATTTAATTACGAACAAAACTTATCTAATTCTGAACAATCTTGAAGTGAATTTTAAAAGAAAAACATAAATTAATTATGAATAATCTCAATAATTTAGGAGACAAATCGGATCCACAACAATCTTGTACGAGTATTTTTTACCAACTCAGTTGTATGGCCAAAGCCAACCTAATGGCTAAGAAATCGGACAGAATCAAAAAGAGATCGCCAACCAACGAGGGAAAAGTACGCGAAACTCACGGACTCACGCCCGGATGCATTTCGCTTCAACTCTTTGCAAAAATAATTTTGGAATGAACGTAGGCTCACTCGATAAAGAAGAAACGACAAAACAAAATAAGGCCCGACATTTTGAATAAAAATGAGAGCGAACTTCTCACAACTGTATACAGACAGAAGTGCGAATGAATGAATATTAATTTCTCCATTCAAATGTTCATATTTATTTCTTAAATGTCATTTAATGATCAATAATTAATTGATTTACAATTTTCGAGCTAATATTAGTAATCATTACAAAATCATTTAAATCTATCTATAAGAATAGTAAAGGGATCAGTATTATTTTTGCCAATAATCTTCTATTTCTATCAAAATCTTTTTACCATCGCGTGAGAAATAAAAGAATAAATGTTAGCATTGTTGTTAGACGTAAATTGTTCGCGTGGCATTGAAACAAATCCACGCGCCAGGCTTTGACACACTTGTTGATTTATGACTTTTAACAGGAATCTTTTAGTAGACGTGTCTGCAAATTGAAGGGGATCAACTCTTTAACACACAGCACCGATAGCTAGTATAAACCATTCCTGCTTGATGAATTTTACATATAATAAATAGGAAATTAATTTATTTGCAAGGATAAGATTTAATCATTAGCCAATTACATTGAGCCCTTAAGTGATATTTATGATACTAATTTGAATAATTTGCAAATTTACTAGATGGAACTAATTTATATACGAAATAGAGGAAGCCGATTAGTTGATCTAACATAGATAAGCGTGATTAACCGTCTAATTTTCTTTACATATTTGCACGTTAATATGGGAGTTAAATACTTACGAAAGATTTATTGTTATAAAACTTAGTTGTGCTACAGGCATTGGATATGTTTGATGGAGAAATTTTTTTTATTTCTTTAAAAATTACAAAGAGTTGAAACAATTATTTTATATGAATTTTAATAAAGTCATCAGTACTATATGATTTTTTTTGGTACCAAAAATGCTTTAAACATTTTTTTGGTGAATTTTTTGTAAAATTTGTTTTATTCAAGATATATTTAATCCGTCGAAAATATGTCACCGTTGTTATGGAAACATAACCTTAGAATAAAAAGTATTTGTATTTGAAGTTTTTTATCATAAATATGGATACATTTTTAATATTGTAAATACAATATATATTTCTTAATATTAATGTTCATTAAATTCAAGGATGCTCTACGTGTTCTAGTTTATATGAAGCAGAATAATGGGGAATCTGGGGCTTCATTCTCATACGCTCACAATCAAATGAAGATTTTTAAAAAAAGATGTATGTAAATTGTAATGATAGTAAGCTTACTTCCTTTCAACAATTCTTATGGATTTTTCCTGGACGATTCAAACAACTCAACTTCCAATTCTTCATTGCAAAGTTCACTTAGAAATTGAAGTGTGGTGAGAAAGAGGGAAAAGTGATGGAAAGTGGAGAATAATTCGGTTATGGTAATAAGAAGAATGTTAGTGCGATGTGCGAGGAAATCATCTGGCGCGAATATTGAATTTGGTATGATTAGGACTCAACGCTGTCAGAGCAATTGAAGGAGGCATTCGCATAGTATCCTGGATTCTTAAGTTGTGATTACTCACGGACAGGGGCTTAATTGTGGAGAGCATCCCCCTTATTTGAGGATGAATAAAAGATATTTTGGATATAATTGACTATTTTAACTCTTTGTCTGGGTTTGAAAAATTGAAATTTAGATTTTGTGATAAGAGTAAATTTTAAGATGATAGACGAGACGGGTCAAAGGATACCGACACGAGTTAAGAATTTTGTTTAAATTGTCATATGTAATCATAATATGTACGAAAAATTGATAATCTAAGTAACAATTTTCAATTGTAGAGGAAAAAAATTGATCTGAGAAGAGAAAAAGACTACCATGATTCTTTATTTATTTATCTCTATGCTAAAGTATAAATTAAAAATATTTGAAATCAAGTTGCAACCAGAATTAAAATTAAGAATTTAAAATCAACATTGCATAGCTTGTACGTTTTTAAATTTCAACAGCCAAAAATCATTCTGAGTTACAAACAGAAGTGCTTTTAGTACAATTCGTAGACTATTATATGGATCAATCACTAATTTTTTTAATCTATTGCCGACAGTGCAATATCATTATTACTGTAAAAAACTGTTTAGTGGACTCGTATTAAATATCGATAATTTTAAGGGAAATAATATTAAGGCTTTCTTGTTTTTTAATATTAAAAATTCGAATCATATGTGTTTTTGAAAAAAAAATATAATTTTCAACCAATGAGCTTAAAATATTAAAAAAGTAAAATGTTCATATAATTAAATGTTTATCTAATAATCATACATTATTACATTAAAATTAATGCTCTATAAAAAATGTAAAATAAGGTATCTTTTACTTTTAAAAATCTCAGTATTTCGAAAAATATTCTAAAATTAAAGCATGTCTAATTATTATCATAATAATCTTAACTAATAAAATGTAGTTAGATATTTGGTACAATTTAAATTACCTAGATAAGTTATTATGTAATAATTTCACATATTATATTAGTTATTCTGCAAAGAGAGTATAATTAGACCTTTTTCTTCATTTGATATTTTCTAATAGCATTAAAATTGTAAATATAAGAACCATGAAAATAACATTTTTTATTTATGTGATAAAAAATTATTTTGACTATCATTCAAGGACATAATTATTTTAAAAAAATCTTTCTTGTCAGGATTTCATAACTTTTTCCCAATGTTTATTAGTTATTGCACGATTGTTTAGTTCTTAATATATTTTCAAGAAACGGATAAAGTAAGGTTCAGATTTTTTTTAAAATCTCTTATAATTTTATTTTCAAAATTATAATCTTCCTTAATGAAAAAATCTTAGTATTTATTGTATTATAACCTAATTGAAATGGTATAATCTACAAGCTACATCAGAGTTCTCTCGCGCATTTCCCTTGAACTAACAACCTCTTGAGGGCTGTTGTATGACATTATTTATTTGGAAAACCTCTTCTAGTAAATGAAACGAGACTTCTGTAAGAAATATTGAAATACAGTGAATAAGACTGAGTTAATAACATTTAGTAACTGTGGAAACTTATAATAGACAGGGAAAAATTGGAAAGTTAGAACGTCGAAGCTAGACGTGGGCTTAAGCTGGTAAGAAGATATTAGATGATTGGAAATTAGTGTGAAGTAACCACCTGAGAAAGGAAGTGTAGAAGAATCCAGCTTAGTAAAGAGATAAAATCTGGTTAATAACTATCAAATAAGTATCAATATATAATATTAATCTTCAGGTTCGGATGCGTGAAGTTACCTGTTCCACATATACAATAATTTAACTATTGAATATTGAATACTCGAAGATAGCCGAATATAGCCAATTCTATTTTCCTTATTGTCTGAGAACTTGAATTGCTTTATCATAAATTTTCAATGATACTCATTGATTTGTAAGCAACGTTTCTGTTTAATTTAAGTTCTTTTAAGACCTTTGGCAAATGGATAATTGCCGGGACCTCTGTCATATATGAGAGAATTTTCTAATATCACTGAAATTCACATCAACTCCCTACGCACACACACACGTACATACATGTGTGCAGATGTTTTATTTTAGAATAATATTTTTAATTTTGTATGGTTATTTGTAGCAATTCTCATTTAATTCTGCAATATTTGTAAGTTTTTAGATTTAATAAAAAAATTTCATATTTGACGTTATAATCTGTATTTTAATATGATTTTGTACAATTAAAAATTATTTACATTCTTATATATATATATATATATATATATATATATATATATATATATATATGTATATAACAGAATAGTAGGAAAATAAACAAAATATCAAGAAATTAGAAACATTTGAAATCTTTTTTAAAAATTAAAAAAAAAAAAAAAACTTTAACTTTTTTTGAAAATCAAAGAATGGTGAATAATATATTTAATATTGTAACCTGCTTTAGACTGTTGGGTTAATCTAGATTATAGATATAACTATTCTCATCGACAAAATATATTATTAAAATGGTTATAACACCAAAAATATAAATTGAAAAAAATTTGAAAATTTAAATCGAAAAAATAATTTTAAAAAGCAAATCACACAAAAAGAGAAAAAAATTTTAAAATTCAAAAATATTTAAAAATTAAAAATAAAATTATGAAGATGAAAATCAAAATTTTCCAAATATAACATTCCACATGTATTAATATTACATACAGAGATACAAAGAAAATATTTTTAAAAAAAACCTTATAAATTTACAAAACACAAACAAATTAAATTTAGAAAAGATATTTACTTACTTTAAATATTCAATAATGCTTTATTTCAAATCATAAAAATACTTGAAAAAGCATAAAATAAGAGTCAAAAATTTGCTACGCATGTGGAGTAATATTTTTTAGCATTTCCAAAATGCAAATACTTCACTCTAAGAAATGGTTGGTTTTATTAACTTCGCATTAGAAGCAACATTGAGCTATTGGTGATGGACTTCGTAATTTTGAACCTCGGTCAGGTGACGAGGACGACACCAGAGCTGTCTCCTTTCTCCTAACTTCCCTACCACGCCAATGGGAGGACTTTGAACCTTGTCATCAGTCCCGGCTACGCGGCGGATCTTAAGTGGCATCACAGGCTCGGACCCACAACTCGACAAAAACCGCCGGCTACGAGTCCGTGACTAGGACTACTAGGCTACCACAGCCATTCTAAAAAAATGATGTTTAAATGTTGCTAGAATGATAACACGAAATTCTAAAAATATCCAAACATAAATTAGAGGCCATCACAACAACTAAGAATATTATAACAAAAATTACTTTTAAAAACTTACAAAATCAAATATTTAAAAAAGAAATTCCAAAGAGACGTAAAAAATTAATAACGGTATTTAAAAGTGCAAAGAAACAGAATATAGTATGCAGTCTATCAAACTATTTCATATCTAAATCTAAAAAGGAAATTTTTTTAGGAATATCAATCAAATAGAAAATTTTTAAAAAATTGAAAGTAAGTAAATAAATAAGTAATAAAAAAATTAAGAAAATAACGTGTAAATAAAGTTGAAATTAAGATTTTTTTTTGAAATTAATAAATTTTTTTTAAAAAAAACTGCAGCAAATAAGCAGGAATAAAATACAAAAAAATAGGGGGGAAAATAGGAAAAATTTAAAAATATAAGCAAAATCAGAGAAAATCTTTAATAAAATTATCAAAAAAGCAAAAATTATCACAAAAAATAAGGTCAATCAATTTTATAATTTTTATATTTTAAGTTTCTCTTTAAAAGTTAATTAGATATTCAGCTTTAGAACAAATAAAAAAAAATTATTCAAATTATTTTGAACACTTTAAGGCATGTTAGCTAATTTGATATTTCCAAGTAAAAAAAATATATATATTAAATGTTTCTAAAAATATTTAAATTTAAATTACTATTAAAGAAAGGAACTTTATTAATAGGGAACAATAATTATCTCTCTTGTCACACACACACACACATATATATATGCCTGTATTGGTGTTCTATTTCTAATGAGGTTAATAATTTGTTATTCATCTTATTTATCAAGTTATTTTATGATCAAGCAGTTATCCTTACGTCTTATTCAAATTTGAAATTTTATACATATTTTTTTATTTGTTAAATGAATCGAAATATTATAATACCCAAGACTGTAATGCATCTGTTACTACAGTTTAGTAAGCCTGTGTTATTTTAGCAAAAATATACAAATTTTTAAAAATTTGCTAAACTGGTCCATGGTAGGTTCCTCCCTTCACTCTATAACTTTATTAAGTTTTCTGTAACTACCTGATTTCAGTTTTTTTTAAATATATCCTTATTTATTTCCCAATTAAGCAAATGATATGCTTGAATTAGGTCTGTTTATTATTGATAATAATCTCAAAGTATCTGATGTGACTAAAAATTTTAATCGTTTGGTAGTTCAGTTAAAAAAAAATGGATTCCTGTTAAAGTAATTTCCATCACGTCTTTCACAATTATTTTTTCTCGCTCTCTGCGTTAGAAACAAAAGTAAAGCATTAATTTTTTTAAAACTTGGTAATATATAAAGTTATTTTAATGCAAAACACAGTTTAGAATAAAGGATATTTATTCATTTCTGAAATAAAGCTTAAGATTTGTATACAAAATGAAAAATAAAAAAACTCCATAAGAATATCAAAAAAAAAAAAAAAATTATTTTCCGTAAAATTATAGCACTCTGCATTTGCTTGCAAATAGCTGATGCCAAATATAATTCAAACGAAAATAAGTTTATAAATTAATCTTATCATATTTTGTCGGCTTTAACTTTTACTTAAATAAAACGGAAAAGTAAACAACTTTTAAAACAACGCGAGCTTTGCACTCATCAGATTCGCAGATACGGTTGTGAAATTATGACTCGAACAGTTTAACATAAATCCATGTCAATTGACGAACACATTCATATAGACAAATGCATACACACCAGTATCATAACTATAATTCTTCCTTCAAAAACGCAATGATTAAAAGATCCATTTATTAATCTTAGAATACTAATAATTCTTCAAAAGTTACAAAACATTTTAAAGTTTAAAAATAGCGCTAACTTTAACATCAAAGTTAATTAACACAAACGATTCAGTGATAAAAAATCAAATTAGTTTTCAAATATTAAAATAAAAGCAAACGATAAAAATTTAAGTCTAATAATAAGTTATAAAAATTAATGATGACTTCATTTTCAGATATTGAAATTAAAGCAACCGATAAATAACTAAATGTATCTTAAGAGAAATATTTAACAGCTATCATGTGATACAAATTATTTCTCAGCATTTTCTCTGGGGGGGGGGAGCTAAAAAAGATTAATATTGTTCAGATTTAAATGAAACTAAAATTAGAATTTCTTATTAATTTCGTTTTTTCCTGAAATATTTACTTTAAGATTTAACTAGCTGAAATTTATTCAATTTAATAAATGCTAGAACATAATTCATAAAAATAAATATTATAAAAACTTTCTTAAATGGCTAGCAAAAATGTATTTTTAATCTTCAATCATCAGATGATGTATAAATTAGCATTTTTCTTAAATTTATTTATCAAATTGAATGAAATCATCCTATGTCTGCATTTGTAATGTGTAATTTATTATTATTTTTTAATTTATAGTTTTAACTAGGCATTGTATTTTTATTTGAAATAATTTAAGTATGAAAACTCAATATTTTAGCTTCTAACTTTATTTTTGTAAAATATTAAAAAGTAATAATTAAATTATTGAATAGTAATATTAAAGAAATAATTAAAATAGAAATAATAACATGAATGAAAATTATGAAGGAAAAAAAATAATAATTTCAACTTCAATTTAAGTTATTTATTTTAATTTGAAAGTTAAATTGCGGATTGTAAAACAAAAGAAAGAATTCTACCGAGTTTAATACGTCGATGAAAAGAATTTATTTAAGCTTATTTTCTATGAATCCTTGCCTTTATCAATAAAATTAAATGTTAGTATAAAGTCTAATGTTTCTCTAGAGTTAATATTAATAAAATTGTTTGAATAGAAACAAATTGTTAGAACAATGAAGTCATTAAATGCTTTTGTAGTTTTAAAATTTTATGGAAAATCTAATTACTTGTGTATTTATTGAGATTCATTTGCAGTTCCTGAATGCCCAAAAAAAAACGATTAAAATTACTTAAAATTTGAAAATAGTAATGTAATTATATTAGTTCAACTGTATTTAAAAAAAAAACTGAAAATGGAGTTGTAAAAGACAGAATATTATTTGTCCCACAATCAAAAATTCTATTTATTCCAATTCACATTTTAATAATTGTATAAATAAATGTTTAATTCATACTTAGTTGTTTAAAAAAGGAAATATATGAAACAAGCTCCTATGTAAACATTGGCTACATATTGAATGGAATCAATGTTTTAAATGAAAAATTTAATCTCTCACAAAGTCTATTATATATCTTTATCAAACAAAAAAAATTTAAAAAAATTATGCAAATGAACACGAGGTTGATAATTTCATTTAGATAATGTTTATTTTATAAAACTGTATCTGCTATTTTATATACGAAGCTTTACAGCAACTTTGAATAAATTTTTGAGTGTCAAATAATTAAAACAATTTTATAAAACCTAGAACAATTAAATATGAAACATGATAGAATTTTCAACTACTTTTAAATACATATTCATTTCTGTATTTTAGTTATTTTTGAAACGTCAGCACACAACGGTGAGAGATAATGCTAATGAAAAATAAAAGAATGTTTCAAGAAATATTTGATCATTTTAGAATTATTAGTAAATTTATATTTTTTGAAATACATTTAATATTTTTAAAAATGTAATATTTTTTAAACGAAAAAGATTTCAGAATAAAAATTTGAGAATATATTTTAGTTTTAATGGACATTTCTGAATACTAATAAACAGCTCAGCTAAGAAATTAAATAATTATATAAAAGAGAGTGTTATGAAAGATTTTTATTTCTATTCCGACTTCTGTTAAAATATATGTATTTTTATTACCAACTGATTGCTTAGTATTTTTTTATCCATAAAGTACATAAATCTAATAAACACAAATGCTAAATTTAAACACTCCTACAAGTATATTTGTGAAATATTTTTTTGAACATTTTAAATTTGGAAATTTGTTTATCGAGATTAATAAACAAAATTGAGAAGTAACTGGCATATTTTTAAAAAAATTACCTCACTTTTTAAATGGATTAACGATTATATGGTTAACATTCTATAGCATCGTAACAAAACTTAGGGATTCCATTCATTGAAAAAATTTTGAAGCAGTTTTTTTTTTTTAACAAAACGCGTGCATTTGTTTACATCATAATAAATCATACACTTAAGTGCAAAATTAAGAGAATTTGAACATTTTGTCGAATTTCTAAAAAAAAATAATGAATGAATTTTTTTTTGTAATTTGGTATGATTGTAAATGAATAACAGAGATAGAGATGTACTTTTCAAAAGTCATTTTATATACACAATTATCAATAAAGTTCACAGAGAAGGATTGTTCAAAATCAACATTGTAATATCGAACTGAAAATGAGTCTAATATGGGGTGTGATCCCCCTCATAGCCAGATAGGTCCCACAGCATGGCGGCATACTGGACAGGAGACAATTAGAAGTCCCTGTGGTAGTTTATCCCACTCCAACAGTAAGGCAGTTTTTAGTTCCGAGATGTTTCTTGGAGGAGAATGGCGTGATGCAGTTGCTCTGCCAAGAGCGTCCCAGTCGTACTATATAAGGTTAAAGTCAGAATATCTGGCTGACCTATTCATGTGGTGAAGATCTTTACTTTCCAGGTAATAGTTGACTAGCTGAGCATAGGTGTGGACGAGCGTTTTTTGGAACAACTGCGTCCCGGAAAAGCCAAACATAGGACTCTTAGATCTTCTTGCTGTGTTCATATTAGTCAGAGAACCATTGTCAAATATATACAAGGGTGTGTGCCGATCCAACATAATACCTGCCCAAACCATTGCACCACTTCTACCATAATGATCTTTTTACCTGATGAAGGAGAGATGGTATCGTGACCTAGTCTCTCCCCAGATATATTTACGCCGCGTCTAGTTTTAATTTCGACTCATCTACCAAACACACGGGGTTCCACTTTGGTCCAAGACGCATGCTGTCTGTACCATGTTAAATGCGCTCTCTGGTTCGCTACAGGAATCAGTACGCAAGCAACAGGTCTTTTGGTATACAGTCCTAACACTCATGAAGACATCGAGTTACTATAAACAGTGGAATTGGGTTCCATTGACAGCACATAACTTACGTGAGACCTGTGAAGCTGTAGCAGTCCTGTGTCGTCGCACTGAAAGTATCCTCCTTTGTCAACGTGGATCTTAGTCGACCTTGTCCAGATCTTTTCGATATGGATTTAGTGTCCTAAAACTGTTTCCGCAAACTGCAGACGACACTTGGCATTGCAATGAGTTCTGCAGTCACCTGCGTTTATGATTAGTCTGCCCCCATTCTCTCGAGAATTCCCCGTCTCATTTCGTTATTCGTATGTTCGTGGCTACTTATTTTATCTGTGATACCTTATAAAATTTACTCAACTCTTGCGAGAAACATAACGAATACCATGCAGGATTACGAATACACGAATCGCCGATAACCCATCATGTGCTTAAATCCCTCCCCCCACAGTTACAGCTCCGTAGACACACACATGTACGTCTACACATTCGACTCGGAATGTTTGTATAATTCTTCGGTGGCATAATTAGTACTTAGGTTCAATACTTTTTGAGAAAAATAGATATGATTTGAAAATTCTCTTAATTTTGCACACCAGAATATTATCTCATCATTTCTACATGTATTACACACATTGCTCTATTTTTAACATTTACTTTTCCAGTTTAAAGCAATCGAAATCATATACAGTAAGACCTCGTTTAACGCTTTGGAAGTGTTCCTAATCTACAAAGCACTTGCGAAAAAACGAGGTTATTTGAACACATAATGAAGGAAGAAAAGGGAGCTCACTACCAAAAATAAACAAATTAAACCTTAGTTTAAAATCAGTTTCATGTGAATTTGAATATAATATAATTTGTTACATACACACATTAACATGCATGTAGAAATATATTCATTTTTGCATAACAAAGGTCTTGGCTCTTTTTTCCTCAGTATAAATTTTTTTAGATCAGCAACAAATTTTGATTCATAAATTCAATTTTTACGATTTTTCGAAACAAATAAAGTTACTAGTGATTTTGGCTTACTTTACAAAGTAAACACATGTAAATGCGTATGTTCGGCATGTTATGTACATGAGCTACACTCATAAGTATTGTGCATCGTGCATAATAATATGCGCATGCTCGAAGATATAGCCAAATTGTATACATACGAGGGAGTATTGTCTAAGAATAATAAATAAAAAGTTTCTATATCGAATTTTTTTGTAATTAACTAAAAAAAACATTATAATATTCTGGTGTAGTAACTAAAACTTTAACATATAGGCCGTGAACTACTTGAATCTACAACTTTCTGAAGCCAAGTAAATCACTAATAGCTATAATTTACAACATTATGTGCCTAAGAATAATTTAATATACAGAATACATTTTATCTAGAAGATATTTCGATTGTTTCTTAGTAATAATTAAAACTAATCGATATCCCTCATATATCTACCATTTAATTTTTTTATAAGATCAATGCTTGTGATGGCCTTCCTTCATTATTTATAGCCCCATCTTAAAGTCTAATTAATTAAATAGTGAATAAGTTCAAAACTCCAACTGAAGATAAGAAAGAGAAAGATAACTTTTTATAAAATATATCAAATAATATGCAATATCGTTCTCTCTTTCTACTGAATCCCTCTTAACTCAATTAATCTTAATTTACGTTCAAATAATATCGTAGCTTACCAAATCACTCATTCCGATTCAAGCACATCTCTATTTTAGTAAATTCTACTCTTATCATTCTGATAAGGAGCCACTCCTAACTACTAAAATATAAACGATAAATTATGATGATTCACTCCAATTTATACATCTATCAGCCTGTCGTTATTTTCTGTCTGCCTTCTCTTTCCTTTCAATTCTATTTCGCTCATTTTTGTTTATATTTTGTACATCACTAGCTCTAATTCAATTCGCTACACTTCTTACCTTCATCTGATTTTCCTAATCATGTTTCATTTGGTTAGCAAGGAGTTTTAATTGTATGCAATTCAGAATACCAAAAAGTTCCCGAGATTAGTGAAGAGAAAATCGCGAATAGCGCAACGTCACAGGTTCCCTTAGTATTTAAACTTGTTATGTTATACATAATAATAAAACTAACGGCAAGAAAATACAAAGTGAAATTTAATTTAACCGAATGACTTGTTACCTCGTTGCATCGCATCAGTGTAGATCGAGAAAACTCTGAAAGATATCTTAGTGCTCCTGAATGTTTCATAAATTTTTGAGCTGCTTTAATCAATGAATGAACTGTCTTAGATGGTACTTCAATCAATGTATCAAAACATATTCCCGTTTTTTAAGTAATTAAAGGGAGAAACTATGAAAAAAAAGTCTTTATGCTTCTTAAAAGCGTGTTTCGAACTCATCCAGTTTTATATATGGCCGCTGTAGTGGTGGCGCTCTGCAACTGCTGAAGCGGAACTGTTAATTAGTCTAAGTATCGATTTTTTTAAATAAAGCAATTTATTGCTGAGCCAGGAAAGCGATTTTCGGGCTATAAGTGGGAACGAACTCTGCAAGTTTTTTTTTTCTTTTTCTTTTTTTTTCATGAGGGAAGTATGAGCATCAGTAGCTTGATATATAATGTAACAACTCAGATAATTCATTTCATTTTCTCAAAGGATATGAACGTCAAAATAATTGGTCGAGGAGAGGCGAATGGGTATTACGAGTAAAATAAATTACTTATGCAAATTTTCTGCTTTCCTATTTATTTCTTAACTCCTTTTTTATTATTATATTACTTATTTGTCAGTTCGTTTTAAATAATTTGTAGACCTATTTTGGTTTCGTAATTTTTCTTCTTCTTCAAAATAAAGAGAAACAGAGAAATTTGGCTGATATACCATCTTTAAACTCGAAAAATAATAAGCTTAAAGATATTTCAAAATCACTTCAGGTTAAATGGATTGATTGAACCAAAAATAAGTAAAGATAAATTTGTATATTAATGGTAGTTGTGAGAAATATTAGACAAAACTGTGAATTTGGAAAAATGTATTTTATTTCATTTCATAGATGAGACCCCCCAAATAAGTTGCAGTGAATATCTTCAGCGTTGTTATTGAAAAAATTTTGTACTAATATATTTTTATCCAACACATTAAGTTACAAATGATAGTTACTATGTTGGAATTATATATGCATACCTGAAGTTGATGAATGCAAAATATTAATGGTTGAAAATTGAAAACTAAAAATATATACATGTTATTAGAAAACTAAAATGAGAATTTGTATTATTAGTTGTTAGAGATCTGTAATATTCTTTAAATGACTTGGTTGAGAAATTTCTCCAATCAAATATATTTAACTTTTTAAAAGACATTGGTTAAATATATATATATATATATTTCAATGTTCATATAATTTTCATATATTAACATTGTATGAACAATGTTCATATATGAAATATAATTTTCATATAATTTTTCATATTCATATTCATATAATTTTTACTTTACCTTATCTTAGACATTTTCATGGAGTTCAATTTTAAATAGTCATTTTAAAAAATTCATATTTTTTTAACCTTGTGTCTGACACAATATATCCCTTGAGGATTCAGTATCACAAATTCAACCAACCAACTAATATTAGATGAAAAGGTCCTTTGTATTATTTTAACTAGAAGAATAGAAAAGTCTTATTTTAACTAGAGGAATATTTTTTTTTTTTAAAAAAAAATGCGAAATATAAATGAAATGAGGGAAAACGAGCTCACCTTAACTTTCAAAATAGATGACAAGTAAAAGATGTATTAATTCTTAAATTTATTTCATACATGCTTTTTTTCCTTTCCTTTTACAATAATGATGGACATTTTATATAGATGATTTGAGGATAATAATATCCGAGCGGTCATGCTCTAAAATTTCAGGCCCTATAAGTAAGGGATCTAATTAACTAAAGGAACATTTTTCTTTTTAAAAAGTAAGAGCTAAAAATGAAATAGCCATAAGCATACCCTAATTTGTAAAATGTATCGCAAGTAAGAAATATATTATTTTTTTAAAATTTTGTACATAGTTCTCTATGTACATATATGTTTTTCCTTATCTGTTATATTATTAATAAAAAATTAATATTATTGACGGAGAATATATATCGGAGTAGCCATGGTCTTACTTCGTGACCGACGATGTTCAAGTGTAAGACTTTATTATTAGAATCTGTATTCCCCCCCCCCCTTTCACAACTATGGGTAAGTAACAAAAATAAGTCATGTAGTGATGAAATTTTATACTTCAAAATGACAACCAGTTGACGTCAGATTCTTAAATAAAAAAGAAATTTATAAGTATAAAAATTATCTTTAATTGTTTGAATGCATTCAGTTTTAACATATTAATTTATAAATGTTAATGACAATGGAGCTGGAGTTGCCCAATGTATTTTTTTTGGTGACCGATAATGATCAAGCTCAAATCGGATAATTAGGTTTATTACATGTTAAATAAAATTGGGTTTCAAAGTCTTCCTGTGGCACGCCCCAGGAATTAAGAAGCTGATGTATCAGATCAAGTATGATCTTGTCTTGACAGTTGTTTAAAATTATGAAGTCTGTTGCCAATTTTATTTCTTGTAGCTTCTACGCAAGTATTGCTACTTAAATTCAAACCAAATAAGATTTTTAAAAATATTTTCCTTTCATAAATCCTTCAGGAAAATCTGAGATATTCGAATAAATCATTTATGTTAATGACGAAAATATTCTTCCTCATTTGACCCTTTTTATTATTTTGCCAAAAAAAAAAAAAAATATCTAACACCATTCGTTTTTTCTTTCATTCAGCAAACGGTTATCTTTAGTGAGACATTGATTCATGACCCTTCGTTTTGCTTTCAAATATCTGTCAAAACTTTAATCATTTTCCATATATGGATTAAAGATATCTGACATAGAGGCTGAACCAATTTTGAAAAAAAAAAAAAAATCAATTTGTTATTGTTGTTGCTCTTTTTCCCTTCAGTAAATAACTTTATAATCTTCGTGTAGTTGTCTAACTATTCATCCGATTGATCATAAACCTTGAATCAAACCCATTTGATCTAAAAATTGAAACTTTACTTCTTTTTTAAATATGAATCCCATAAAAGTGAATATATGTTAAAAAAAACTACGTTTACACTGAAACATAATTAAATGGAACAACATTAAATTAGATCTTACTGTATATTGAATTTGGTTTCCGGGATTAATGAATTAATTTATTTGCAACCGGGTACTTATGAGGACTTTTCTCCAAGTTTTAATGATGGAAGTGTATTAATTTTTTTTCAACTTTATTGAACAGGCCATAACATCATAATGTGAAAAATGCATAACTAGTGTAGTGTTCTACTTATTAAATTTTTTGAAGAGATGTTTTCTAATATGACCATGAGTAATATAATTTTCTTGGAATAGAAAGTTTGGGTGTATATCGTAATATAATATATCGTGTTCATACCTGCTTTCTCCAGTAATAAGCTTAATTTTGGAAACTATAGCAATGAGAAATTGGACTAAAGAAAAACTAAAAAAATTTAGTATTTTTTGTCTTTACTCAATAGATTCATATGAAATCTAGAATCCAAGAATAAAACTAATAATAGGATTAAAAAAATGAATTTTAAAGTTATTGTGAAGCTTCCATTTTTTTTTTTTTTTTTTTCTTGGGACCTTCGAAGAACTTCATCTTAATTTGGTGACCATGGTAGCCTAGTAGTCATGGTCGTGCTGAGTCTTGGGTTAGAGCCCTGATACCGCTAAAGACTGGCCGTGTAGTGGAGTTTATGCACGTTAAATCTGGTCGAGATCCCAAGTCCTCTGTTTGGCGCGGTATGGAAGTTTGGAGAGGGAGGCATTTGACCGAGGTTTAAAATTGCGTGTTGCTTCTCAAAGCGATGTGAATAAATAATAACAATCACTCATCTTAATTTTACTTTTTTTTTGGCCGTATTTCGGAGCACAAATAATTTTGATTTTTGCAGTCCTTTAGTTTGTAATTTTCTTTAATTATTCATTCCTTTCACTCGTTTGGCTTTTTTTTATTTGATAAAAATTAATTTTTTTTTAATCATAGACTGTTTTATTAAAAAAAAAGTACTCAATTCCTGCTCTAAGTTTAAGGTGAATTGATGCTTGTGAAAACTATATTTATAATCTTATTATTTCCACTAAATCCTTATATTTCTTCACATTTTCAATATGTATGTTATCTCTTAAAAACCAGCCTTCGCCTTATAGATGCATATATAAGTAGTTTCTTTTGTTTTTCAAATGACAGAATTTTTTTTTCAGATACAATGAAGCAGATTTCATGGTATGTAAAATAAGCCGTATCATTTTGCTAAAACCTAAGGTAATCTCTACTGCAATTTGTTCAAACGTTTGATTAGAAGTTTTCCTCTTTTCCTAGTTTAATAACCCCATCTATTTTCAACAATCTTCACAAGTATCGATTTTATTAGGCCAATAATGGGGAAGAGATATCTGGTATTGATATAATTTTAAAGTTTTTTTTTCTAGATCAATCCATCATCTTGTTAACGCCGAAGGTTATTCAGATTATATCCTTGACAATATTCATCATTTTACGAATTAAGTTCGGTGATATAATCCTTTATTATCATTAATCGTGGCTGCTCATGCATCAGGAGTATTTTGAAGGCCGAAAAATTTCCAGAAAATGGGAAATTTTAATTATAATGTAAATAATGTGTGTCCGAAATCATTAAAGTTTGGAAATTTTTAATGAGTTTATTAAGACTACAGGATTGGTTTGAACTTGAAGCCTTCCCCAAGCCTTCGGGCATATACTCATTCAAAACTTCGTAATATTGAGCCACTGTCAAAAATGACAAAGATGACATCACAGTTGACATTTCCCCCTTAATTAACCTCGAAGAAATTTGCGACTGAGTTCCATTTGCTGTACCCCTCATTTACAGAGCTTTTGTTTGTACCCTCGAATTCTCGGCGCAAATTCAAGATCACTAGCCTCAAAAAATACAATCATTACATTTATGCTACGAGGGTGGTTCAAGGAGTACTTGTAATTGATGACAGATGGCATCATCAGTTGAATTATTACCATTATGTGCTGCCATCTGTTAAACGGAGCTGAAACATATTTGACATTGATTCGTTAGTTTTGATTTGGTAGTCATTCGATGTCAGATCAAATTTTGATTGCTGCTACATCGAGTTATCACTGTCGATGACAAATGGATTCGTAGTTAACACCAGAAACCAAACAACAATCAAAACAATGGATTACTCTTGGTGAATCTTTTCCAAAAAAAAGTCGTTCTCATCAGCCAGAAAAGTTTTGACGAAGAATTTTTGAGATGCGAAAGGCCTTATGACCACTAATGCAAGTAAATGAGACTTAGACAGCAGTCTAGTGATTCATGATATTTAACTAAAAACAAAAAATTTTCGATGTTACGAGCATAATCTCTTGGAACTTCTAAGGACTTATTAAGCGACCCTCATACCATGAACTTTAAGGGTCAACTAAATCGACCATGGTCATTTCATTGACCAGCTAACCAATATATAAGGTATCCTTTGACTGTATTTCATACATTCATAGTACCCTATCTTGACGTCAGCGGAAATCATGTGATCATGGTAGCGAACTCGTGGTTGGCGTTGTTTTCATCCAGTCATGGGTTGGAGGCCTGATGCCATTAAGACCCGTTTTGCAGCGTGAATGACTTATGTTAAATCTGTTCGGGTGGGGGGGTCCCAACTCCTCTCATTGACGTGGTGTGGAAATCTGGAGAGGGAAGTGCCAACTCAGGTATCATCTTCGTCACTTGACAGAGCTTCAAAATTACGAGGTCCGTCGCCAATAGCCCTCGTTTTACTTCTGAGTGCGCGGTGTTAATAAGCAATTACAATCACATGTAACATATCTTGTATATGGTTCGCTAATAAGGTTTTCAGTGCAATAAACCTATGGAAAGTTCGGGGAAGCCAAATAATCATAATCACAAACTTAGAAGCCGATGAGCATGCCTAGTCGTCGATATGCAAAATGATGTTCATATAGTAGAATGAGGGCTGTTGCGCATTAATAGGAACTAGGTTAGAAGAATGAGGTCTTCATGCAAATGTCACTCTCCTTAATTGATCGTGGTTCAAAATAATGAAATCCGTCGCTTTTAGCCCTCTTTCTACTCAACAGCCAATTAAAACTGAATGAAATGGATTCTATTTGTCGGAGTTGTGGTATCGTAATGGCTATGGTGCAAGCTTCATAGTCGGCAAGTCGTGTTCAAGTTCTGATTGTAGTAGAAATCATAGTGTGGGACATTGAAGGTTGCGACAATTGGATGTCGTCCTCGTCATTTGACCATTGGTTCCAAATAACAAAGCTTACTGTCTATTAACTGTTTGCATGGCTTTTCGGTGAAGTTGTAGGAAATCAGTGACTTTATTGTCTTTATATAGAACCTGTGATACTTAAGTTGAACCATGTGTTCGAATCCTGGTTCCAATAGAGACCTGCTCTGTAGAGGAGCTGGAAAGTCCTCAACGTTTGCGTGGCGTGAATTTGAAGAATGGGGTGCCAACTCAAGTGTTGACCTCGTAATCCGACTATGGCTCAAATTTACAAGGCGTGTTGAATGTAATTAATAGACCTTGTGTTGGGCAGAAATAGGCAGGTTGAAAAAAAAAAATAAACGCAAATAAAATAAAATCAACTAATAGCTAGTATTGTGTTCATTATCAATTACCACACTAACGCACTAAGGAATACTAGCCTTTGTTGTTCTATATTCCACTAAAGTACTAGTTATTTTGTTGGCTTTAATAATTTTAAAATTGACTTCGGAAGTCCTTATACATTAAATTTTTAAATATTCAATTCAAGTTGTGATTCTTAGAGAATCGTTTTTCTTTTCTTTCAAATTAAAACATTTGAGTAAACAACAATTTTTTTTAATTTTTTTTTTTTTTTTTTTTTTTTTTGCAATAATTTGGCGGGAAATTAAAAGTTGCTGGAAAGGTTTAACTTACTTGTAAATAAATAACTTTATGTGAAAATTAAGCATTTTGAAATAATAAAAACCCTTTTAAACGTTAAACTAGGTGGCCATATTAATCTAATGGTCATGGTAGCGAACTCACGGCTTGCGTTGTTTCTGTCGAGCCCTAATGCCTCTAGAGACCTATCGCGTAGAGGGCCTGTTGCAAATTAAATCTGTCCAGACTCTATCCTTCCGTTGGCATGAATTTTTGTGAAAGTTGGGGGAGGGAGGTGCCAGAGTGTCGTCCTCGTTCCTGGAGCGGGGCTCAAAAATTACGAAGCCCACGTGTTGCTTCTCAATGTCAAGTTAACAAACAATCACTCTCTCATTCCTTTCCACAAATTTTATCCAATAAGTATAAAAATTTCCACCCCCCCCACCTTTATAATAAAAAAAGAATTCGGACTCATACAGAACTAATGATACAGAAATTCCTTTTCTTTTTCATTCGATGAAAATCTTTCTTCATTTAACGCTTTTCTGAGAGGTCCAAGCAAATGGTAGTACAAAGGTGATGAGTCCGAACTACAGGGAGAATACTCTAGTACTGTCCAGTTAAGTTGTTTGCTTGCTTGATTTATTTATTTGCGTTTCACTAGTTGTAGGGGGGGGGTCTGCATTATTTTGGAGAAGAACTTTACCAATTGCAATGGAAAGACTTTTGCAGATCCATATGTACTGTATCAAATTTCTCCAAAAATTCACATTAATATACAGAATTAACTGAACGCTATTCACAGATAAAATCGATGTGCATGATACTCTGTAAATCCCTCCAAACCTGTAGTGAAAACTTTTCCAACAGAGTACTGAGTTTTTGCTTTTAGGAGCAGTTCAACTTTTTGAGCGTTTCATTCTGTACTGGATCACATTGTTTTAGGGGCAAAAGTTTCGTCACAATTTAAAATTCCCGTCAAAACTGCATCTCCTACCAATCTTATTCTGATATATGAAATTAGAATTTCCACAGCTTATGTTCTTCTTGTCTCTAATTTTAGTAGCTGTGATTTGTTTGTCATCAAGTATAAAATTATGAATGTGTTGAATTTTTCCTCCTGTTTGATCTGTTCTTGAGCGACAATTATGTGGCAAATTTTCATCCACTTTTAACACCTAGCGTCATTTGTGTATTTGAGACTGCTTAAGACTTCATTATTGAACTGTACTTTCAATCAGGGTCAAATTTCAATAGATCTGACCTTTTATTTCTCAAAATTTATTATTATTCGCTGTGCAACTGCAATAGGCACTTTTTGTTCACTTAATGTGTTAGCGACTTAATAAATGAACATATATCTAATAAAACGATTCTAAATGATTATTTAAGCTTTAAATAACTTATCATAGTTGCTATGGCAAAATATATAAATGTAATCTCTCGCTAGAACAAAAGTTTTGTTTACATTTGATTCATCTTCGTATAATTGTAAAATATACATTTTGTGACCTTCAAATATGACTTCATTGACGGGGAAGTACCATATCTTTCGGTACATTATACAGTTAAAAATATTATTTTAACACATCGTAGCATCCTTCCGGAAAATTGAAATACATAACTTTCTGTTATACTCAGATTTTTTTTTCTAAACGACTTTCAATAACCTTCTAGCTCCCGAAGAAAAACGAAGCAAAATAAAACCCGGCAGTAACTCGCATCCTTTCCAGAAAGTAGACCAAATATCTTTCTCAAAACCTTCAAAGGGCAACCCTTTCACTTTCGAACACTTTTTTTCCTCTTTTAGTTTTTTATTAAGTTCCTCTTCCCTTAAAAAAAAAGATAACGACTACTTTCTACTACAGAAAATTCAGGAACGGCATTCCTTCCGTCAGCTGCAGCTACCTGTTCGCTTGGATTTCAAGGTCGCTATCTACTCTCCCCTTTCTCTACAAAAAGAAGGGAATTAAAAAAAAAAGGTATGCCTAACTACAGGCCCCGAGTTTCCTTCCGGCACTCTTGAGCATCGGAAAATAAATAACTACTGTAAAAAAATACAAAAAAATGCAGGACTGAAAGGGTTCGCTTTTTAACCGATTCAACCCTTTCCTAGAGTGGTTTGATCGTAGTAGTTGCTTTAACACTTCTTACATGAGTAACATTTAGTCTCTGTGCCAAATTTTTCTATAAAATTTCATTGACTTATAGTACTTTAATAATATGAAGTGGATACAAAATGTTTATTGAGGGATGTATTTAATATTTCTTCTTTTTTTTTATAACTTTGTGAAAGGGATATTTACGAAAAATTGGATTATATCGTGTGACCTTGAAGTAAGTCATTTTCTTTCCACAAGTTCTGTTAAACACTCTATCATATACTTTGATTGAATTACAAGTGTTTAAAAAAATCATGTGATTATTCATTTTATAAATTTACCTTTCTCTTCTGTTTCAATTTTTATATTTTAGTAGTAGTTTAACCTACTTAATGTACGAAAGAATATTTAGTATTATTGAGTTACACAAAAATTAGATTAAACATGAACAAATTTATAATCTCTTTTTAAGCGGATAAACTTTTTTTTTATTACCTTTAATTTATGAGTTTGAATTTCTTTTAAATTTCTAATATCCAAGGCATCAATTTGTATATTAAGGAAGAACTAAATAGAAAATCTATATTTTACAATTCTGTTTGAAATTTTATAGTTTAAATTTATCTGTTATGTTATGTTTTAAATTGTAAACAGCATTATGTTCAAAAAATATTTAAGAGAAATGGGATATTTATTGATTTTGTAATTTTTTTTTATCTGTGCTACACACTTAAATAAATCGGTATACATATCTTCACATAACTGTTTTTTTTTTTTTAATTTAATTAATCTTTATCTTACAATAAAATGTTCTTTTCAAAGATTTATTAAATTGAAAAATAATCGAAGAGTTGTATTTACTAGATATTTTTAAAATTTCATTTTCGAAGATTTATTAAAATGAAAAATAATAGAAAAATTGTATTCACTAGAGATATTTTTGAAGAAAAATATAATCAATACTTGTTTTTTTTAAAAAAAATTTTTTTTTAATAAATTACGTGTAAAAAGATTTTGCGATTATTTAAATAAATTTCAATTTATCATCAGAAAATTAGTAGTGGAAATAGATTTTGTTAAAATATTACTTCTCATCTGAGGTATATATTGTATGTTTTAACTGTTAGCAGAATTTGAAATTAATCTTAAGCTATTTATTTGATTTCATAACAAAATAAGACTAAGAATGGTTTTTTTTTTCGAAGTTTAATTATTATTTACAGATACTGGTTTTTTTTTTTTTTTTTTTTTTCACGTAGAGCTTTAGTTGTTATATTAGTAACTTTGCACAAAGAATTATTTGGGAAAATATTGAGCGTAATTAATCTTTATAAAGTGGGAAAATATTCAAGATTTTGTTTCAGCTGTTTAATATGGATAAAAAAAAGTTACTATAATCTCGTTTAGTTCACCCTGGATTAACGCTTATTCAATTGATTGATTGGTTGGTTTTATGACAAAGCAATAAACGCAAATATCACTAATGCTGATTTAATAAAACGCGTTCGTGCGCGTATTGTTCGGCTAAATTTCACTTTGTATTGTCCTACTGTTCACCGTGTTTTAATAGATTTATTAATCAGCTCAGTTGCTATTGTTCATCAATGATAACATGGTTCACTAACCACTTTTCAAAATGAAGTATGAAATTCGTGTGATTTGCTTATCTTTATTTTTTAACACAAATATTTGCATTTAGTTTATAATACATTTGATTTAATAATTATCGTTTTCTTTAATTTTCATACCCGAAAATAATATTATTGTTCACATCAATATTTTATCGTTTGCATTAATTCTAATATTTAATCATATAATTTAATAATTAATAAAAAAAAGTATTAGCAACTTTGGTGGCGAAATCCGTTCTTTGCAAAGCTTCGCAAAGAACAATTTACTTTTTATATTAATTTAATTCATTACATGAACCCACTTATCGAAAAGACTTAACAGAGAATAAAATACATGCATAATATTCTGAAAATCCTTTTGAGCATATATATATTATTACGTGCTATGCACATGACTTACAAGTGTATAACTGTAATGATAATCAGCGCTTCAAAATACTAGAAATGAGATATTTAATTATTGATGATGTTATACTATGTAACAAATTAACAGACTTATTCTCTAATGTTACATAACATTTGTTGTAAAATATAAGTCTTACAATAAGCAATGTATCGCTACATAAAAAAACGAAAAAAGTTGTCCAACCCTGAAAAATAGCTCTTACAAACGTAATTTTACTGTTATCCGAACAAATATATATATATAAACATGTGTTGAAGAAAAGGAGTTATTAATATGGATGTAACCATCATTTTGAATTCAGAGAACAGCGAATTGGAAATCGTGTTGGAATAATTCTTTAATGATAACTCATTATATGTCTTGTTGATTCAGTTGAACTTAGAGCTATTTCTAAGAAATATTGGTGTTTGACAGTTATTTATCGCGCAATATTTGGGAATTCTTAATTTGTTTTGTAAACAATCTGTCTTTAAAATCTGAAAATATGATGTTTGGAACGAATTTTTATACTAGAATGAGCTAGTTTTAGTAATTATTACATATATTTTTCTTTTTATGGATGTTCATTAGGTTTCATTATTTATTTAGTTCCTTATGTATTATTTTTTTATGTTTCGTTGTATATTTATGCACTTTTACTTTTTATATTACTTTAATATGGTTTATAACAATTTCATTTCGAAAAATTTTAGTTGAAACATAAATAATGTAAGTAAAATAGTGAATTTTAACTTCCGTGGTTTTTTTTTTTTTTAAATATATATACATTGTTGCGTAGCATTCTACAAATTCTTTTCTAATGCAATTAATGGTAATTTATTGTTGAAAATAGTATTGAAAAAAATTCTGTACATACAATTATTTATAAGAATTCACAAATAATAGTCCTAAATAAAACAATAAAGATTCTAATAACTTAACATACAAAAATCCTATTACTTTCAAAAACGCAAGTCATTTTAATTTATATGAATAAAATTGAAAAAGATGGAGTTGTAAAAACAAACAAACAAACAAAAAAAAAAAAAAAATGAAAGGCTTCTGGGCATTCTTATATTTTGAGATGCACCGCAAGCTAGATTCAACAAGTTTATTTAAATATGACACGGATAGACAGACTTCTGGTTGTAATTGAACGTAAATTGTGAAATGCGACGCATACAGAATTCAAGAAGCCTAATAAACCTACATTTGAAAGAAAGTCATATTTAAAGCAATGTTTTATTTGTGCAAAAACGTCTGATTGTGATCGTGATACAGTCAGTTACGAGTGGTAGTTAATGAATGTAGATAGTGAATTTTTTTGAAGTGAATATTATGCATTATATATACACCAAACATTCTAAATTCATTTAATGAGTTTTTCAAACAACTTTTACGTTTTACATATTTATGTTTAAATGTGACTTTCTTTAGAACCGATTGTTAAACCAATTTCAATAAAACTTTTTTGCTGTATATCCTCAACGTTTTTTTACAGGGATGTAGATAATGTGAGGGGCAGAAGGTAGCCCTCCCCTCGGGGATAGAAGATTCAAAATATATTCTGAAATAAAGCGAATTATTGGATAAAAATATTCCATTTTTAAATTCCTACCCCCTTTATATATCAATCAGCTCCGAACTTCAGTCTGTATCGAAAATAAAGGCAATTTTGGGTGAAATACATTGTTTTTCCCCCCTCCCCAAAGTTTTGATCTAAATTTTATTTATTTTTTCCTTTTTCCCGAAAATTTTAGTCTCTTCATGAGCAGGAGATTTTAATATAGCTTAATTTATACTTGTTGGATTGGGGTATAAACGGGTTACACTTCTAATAAAATGGAACTAGCATAAAGCGAGCTTGTGCCCGAGTTTATTATTTTCCTTTTACTCTTTAATAATATACTTAATTGCATTCCTTTTCACTAACTTGCCTTACTTGGTCGTAAACAAACTCTGGTTTACTTCCTTCACATTACTTAATATCTACTTAATGTTGTGCAATCCAGTTCAATTATATTAAGTGCATAGCAATCGCTTAATTTATTTGTTAATTTAATTCCATTTTCTTCACAATAATCCATCGAAATTAACTTTCTGCATTTGCTTCTATAAATAGTACATACATTACCATTTTTCGCTTCATCGCTTAAAAGTATATATAAATTATATCCCTCATTTAATTTTCATTAATCATTTATTCAAACTTAAACTAAATTCATTTACTTTTCATTATCATTTATTCAAACTTAAACTAAATTCATTTAATTTTCATTATCATTTATTCAAACTTAAACTAAATTCATTTAATTATCATTATCATTTATTCAAACTTAAACTAAATTCATTTAATTATCATTATCATTTATTCAATTCAAACAATTTATTAATCATTTATTCAAAATTAAACATCTCATTAAAACTTTAGGCCTTAGAGTATTTTTCGTACCTATCAGTGGTTATTCCTTAGTAATTAACAATGTGACAAAATATGCATCATCTTTATAGGCAGCGAGTTTTTTTTTTTTTTAATATGGTTCAAAAGCTATGCACATTTTGTGCTTCAGCGACTTTTCTGTGGGTCCATTTAAGAGAACATCTCATTGCCCTCAAATTGAAACCATTGAGCGATACTCGTTGGGAAAATCCCTAAGCCCTTTACATTTTTAAATTGGAAATATTGATGCTTTATTAAGCTCGTACGATATTGAAGAAATAATTAATATTATTCGAAATGAGGCCAGCGCTTTGCTGACCATAATAAAACAATTTAAGTTTGTATGTTCGATCTTCATTTGGCATTGAATTTTTAATTATATTAATTCGACAAGCTATTTCAATCCAAAGATTTTGATTCATCCCAAGACACTAATCTATCAAATAGCTAATTAATTTCTTAAAAAAATTAAGATCAAATTAATAATCCGACATTATCATAGAAGCTGGAAATTTATCCATCGAAATCGACATCGAAAATACTCTGAATGACTACATCACTGTTCAAATTACAAAACGAAGTGTTTCATATGAAAAGCTTAAATAAACCGATTCAAGAACCAAAACAAAAATATATAAATAATAAAAAAAAAAGTTTTTCCTCCCATCTTTACAGATTAGGCGATCAGATCATTTGATCTAAAATACAACTTACAGAATAGTTATAATAACACTTTTGAACTTAAACATGATGTGTATGTTCACAAGCTTAAAGATACGTGTTAAAATGAATAACAAGTATATTGTAAATACCTGGAAAACGTCTTGGAAAATGGTGATTCTTCCGATCTTAAAGCTTTAGAATGGACTTGTTTCTTCCCTTTTAACAATGAAAGAAGGTCTAGTGTTGACAAAACGTTCTCAAATTCATTACTTCAATTAAAACTTGGACAAATTTGAGCAGTTCTTTAAGAATTTTGCTGAAGCTACCCAAAATTGTTGCTAGAGTCTAAAGATCTTGTTTTAAATTAAAAATAATAAAAAAATATCAAGAACCATGTCCTATTGAGTTAGCAATATTGGCCATTGAACTTGAGTTAAACAATAAATTATATTTGAAAAAAGTTATTCGCGATTTTGCAGAAATTTTTTTTTCAAAAGAGATTGTTTTGATTTCAGTCTAGAATTTTGTATATCATTGTACTAATTTTTGTTATTGTTATAAAAATGTACTTAAGGTATCTTTGAAAACAGTAGGTACTAGAGTAAGTGCGCTGAGGTTAGCTCGTTAAAAATGCAAACTTTGTTTTTTTAATGAAAATACATATTTGGTTTCCAATAAAACAATTTTCCGTAAATTGTGTGAGTATTTATTTCTTAATTCAATAATGTGTCATTTATCATTTCATTAGCATTGTTCTTATATATATATATATATATATATATATATATAGAGAGAGAGAGAGAGAGAGAGAGGAAAGAGAGGGAGGATAGGGACATCCTTCAAAATGTAATACCTATTTATATATTACATTTACTACTATATATATATTATATTTGAAGTTTTTTGGAAGCTTAGTGGGTGATATTTTTTGAGTCTTCCTACGAAATGTTTACAATGAATTATTTTTAATAAGCTAAGAGAAGCAGTAAGATTTCCTTTATTGTATTTTTAAGAGTGTTTCACGATATAATGGGTTATTCTTAATAATATTCTATGGATAAATGTATGTTATACAATTGCATAGGACAAAGGGTCTTAAAATGGAGCCATCTAATTAGGGTCAATGTTCGTCAGCTTATTGACTAATGGGTTCATGAAATACAAAAGGCTTAAGGAATCTTATTTCATAGGATAGCTATCATTTTTATGTCTATGAGTTATGTAAATTTCTATGATTTAAACGTTAGTCTTCTCATCAACAAAATACTTACTTTTTGTAGAATAATTAACTTCTACGTTTGTAATTAAAAAATATTTTTTCCTGCGAATATTTTGTTCATTTGTAATAAACTCTTTTTAATTTCGTATTATAAAGTATTTTCAATAATTTTAAAATTTTGTTGAGTGTATTTTTTCATCTGAAGTAAAAACAGTTATCCACGTATATTGTCTGTGCCGTTCAAGAATATCAAAAGCACCAGGAATTTTTTTTTGTCAAAGTAGCCTATTTCGGTGATCTTAAATATTCCATATATCAGAAGTTAATCAAATTAAAGTGATTCGAGATCAATGAATAATTTAGAATAGTTGTATTCAATATCCTTTAAGTACAAAAATACCAATCGTCAAAAATCACTTCCTAAAACTATCATTTCAGGATATATTTATATATATTTTACATATTACCCTACATTTATTGCCATAATGAAGTACAATGCGATGAAAGATAAAGAACCCCTGATTTAAAAATATATCAAAGTACCTTCATAGTGAAGCTCGGATTTCAAGAGAGGTAAGTACCAACATAAGTACAGCCTTCGTCATTTGTCCATGTACAGAACTATGAAGTCCATCTCCAGTAAAGATTCGATTTAAATTCGAATTTACATCAACAGCTCACACACATATATTTAGGAAAAACAACATTAATCAAAACTAATCAATTACATAATATTGAAAGGATTAAAAATTGATAATAGTATCATTCACTAGTAATAATTTAGAGAGTACATAGTTCAAGTATTTTTAATCTAATACACGAAACAAAAAAAAGTGGATAAACTTTTTCTTTATCTTACTTTGCTATCTAAAAATCGATTCAATGCTTATGCCGTGAATGAAATTTCGGATAATTTTGTTTATTTCTATACAATCTTCTATTGATTAATTGAGATTTTTTTCAGATAATAAAAAAAAACTGAATAAATAAAAATATTGTTTTTATTAATCGCAGGCGCTACTGTGTTTGAAGTTAAATGTGATTTTTGAATGAATACGAAAGGGAGAATATTTGAATTCTTCAGTAATGATCTACATATTTCTCATTATCGATCCGTAATGTCCAAGAGCACATATTTGTGGAGTTTGAGTAGTATTATTGCTTTGAAAGGCTTAAATGTTTCATCCTTGTATATCAATGGAAGATTCCGATTCGAAAATCCATTCATATATTTAAACATTTTTGAATAAACATTTATATTGTTAATTTAACGGATTTCTTCTTTAATATAGTTTTTTTTTTTTTTTTTTTTTGCTTTTATATTCAGCAACAAAAATTGCTTTTCAGAAAAAAATATTCTGAGAGATTTATAATAGGGTGAAGTAATAGAAAATACTTTTCGTACTGTAAACGGAGAATTTCATTGGGGATTTGAAGACTCCAGTAAAAATTTATTACGAAAAAGAATTTCATGATTATTGATAAATTATGTTTCCAGGAAAGCCATTTAATTTTTTTTTCTGTGATAAGATATTTCATTGAGAGGCATTTGTATCTTTATTTAACTATTTTTCATGCGAGAATATATTAAATTCATTTTTATTTCGAAAATATTAATAATAAAGATATACAACAGTGAGAGATTTGTTCAATTTGGATGAATAACAAAAAACAAAATATTTTTCGTTCAAAAAATAAAACAACCGTGATGGAATAGTAATTTGTTCAAACTGATTTCTGATTTCGTAATATATTTATTTTGTCTTTGTTTTTACAAGGATTAAATTATCAACTGTTTTGTCATATATTTTATTTTTGACTCTCTTGGCAATTTTTTTTCCATTTCTTGATTTTTACATTATTCCCTGTTTTTTTTTTTATTCCGTTCAAGTTGCATTTTTAAAGTCTTATCTTTATTTTGTATTCAAAGTTGAATACAGTTTCTTTTAAAAAGCAATTCTTTTTCTTGTTTCATAAAATATTTAAATCACTTGGGATAGAATTTTTCATTCTTCAGCTATTCCCAGAATTTATTAACTATTCACACATGAAAAGTGGCTTTCACTTAAAAATTTCTTTAAAGAAGAAGAAAAAAGTTGTTCTTTTTTCTCCCGTCTTCCTTCTTTTTTACTCCACCTTACATTTTTATTATAGATGAAAACACTAAAGCCTTTTTTCTTCCTTTTTTAAGACAATTTTTAGTTTAACTTAAGAAGACATGATTCTAATAATTTTTGGAAAAAAAATATATGGATGGAAAGGTAGTCATTTTAAATTTTATGAAATAAGTGAAAATATTTAAAATCTCAGAATTACATTTGTAATTTTTGTATTAAGGATATCGTTTTTGTTATATAGATCACATCATAAACATATAATTTATTTTGGGGAATTATTAGCAAGAAATGACAAAACTGAAAATTTATCAGTGTGCAAACGTCCTTCAAGTAGATTTTTAATAATGTTTTAACAAGCATAAAAGGTTTTCATTTTTTCGTTTATTAAAAAAATATGCTTATTATTTCATGATATTGAAATAATCTGTTGGATTTCGAAAAAAAAATGAATACGGTTAACAATTCTGTGAATTGCGTTTTAACCAATCGGTGAATTTTTTGTTATTTTTTAAAAGTAGGTTTATTATTTGATATAGACGAAAGTACTTTATTTTATAATGAAGTAATTTTTCCCTTCAGCATTTTATTAGGATAAAAACTTTTTTCTTAAATTATTTCCCTTACTAATACATTGAATAATTCTTTCAATAATAATAATTTAAATATTCCGCATAAATAAAAAAATTTTAAAATGAATAGTAGTAGTATACAATGCAATAATAATATAGCAATAATTTAAAAGTTTGAGGGTATAAATAATTCTTAAAACAAAAAAAAAAAAAATCGTAAGAGGAACAGTTTCTACATTCATATACATCTACATTAAAGTATGATAATCGATTATTTCAAACATTTAATTTCAATATTTTAAATTAAAAATCAAAATTATATATAAAAATATAAGTACTAAACTATACTCTTGAGCAAAAAATCCATTGAAACCTCGAAATAAAATATCAAATAAATGAAAATTTGCTGTAAATAAAAGTAATTTAAATCAGTTACTTATTTTTTTCAGTGATTTGAAATGTTGATTATTCTTATAAAAAGAATAGTTTCATGCTTCGAAAGATGCAATAGAGATTCCAAATTTGAAAAATTCTAACAAGATAAGTGAATGACGGTTAATAGGTGTTAAATGCTTCAAGCCTTGACAATATGCCAATAAAATGACCAAACATTAATTGTAAAAACAGTACTTGTATCGAATAAATCTAATGCGAAGTGAAAATACTTCCGAATATTAAGAAAGTTATTAATATCATTTTTTTCAGTTGTACATTTATTTTTTTATTCGTACCAACAGGCTTTCGATAATATTTTGAAAGTTATTCTAATAAACTCAATATATACCAGATGTTAGTAATTTTAAGCCAGAAAAGATTAAAAAGAAAGAAAGGAACAACTGGAACATAATTTTGCTTATAGTATTTTTGTACGAAGAACTTTGGAGAATTAGTTACTGCTGTGAAATCAGATACAGCACATAAATACATAAGCTCAGCAAATATGTGTTTTTCTTTTTAGTTTTCATGATAATAACATTAGGATTTAAATCTCATTACATTAATTGATGAATTTAAATATTTTAATAGTTATTCTTGAAATATTTTTTTTACTCTCTTCGTTTTCATTTTGGTAACTAAAAATTGCAATTGTTTAGATTCGCGAAATATATTATAGGAAACATAGTCACTACATAGAGGATTAATAATTCTAAAAAGGAATTATAATTTAAAACAATGCTTTATGAACGTAAGGCACGGGATGAAAATACAATGCAATTCCGTTCGATCAATTTTTTAAATCGATAGTTTACACACGAGAGAATTTTATTCTAACTTTCATAAAGAACCCCCGATCTTTTCATGTCAGAACCAGATATTCTTAATTTATGTTGAGGAATGAAGAGCAGGAGTTAGTGAAAATTTCGGAAGAAAAATGCTCTTACAATCTTTAAACTATATTCTTTCACTCATGTCAAAAGAATAAGATAATGAAAATGAAAATAATATACATAGTTTGAGTCATGATTTTGTTTACAGCTGTGGTTGGTTCTTTCTTATTTTTTATGACAAGGTCATCTCGAAAAAAGTATGCATAATTTAAGAGAAAAAAATAGTAGTTCTTGAACAAAAAATTGCTGTTAATACTTATTTTGAAATTGTTTCTTTTATGAGAAATATACAATAAGAGATTTTCTGTTCGTCAAAGTATAAATGTCAAATTTAAAAATTCTTTTCCTTTCTTCGTGTTTAATTAAACAGACATTTCTTTTGTGTCACATTCTTCGAATTCTTAAGTCAGCTCATTCGGGACACGTGTCGCTTTCTCTTTCACAGTTTCAACGGACTCAAATCTCGTTCCTTGAAATGTAGGTTTCTCCTTAAGAAATATATAGAAGTCGCATGGCGTAAGATCCGGCGAATAAGGTGGATGGACTAACAATGGGAGGTTGTACTTCGCTAGAAACTTCTTGATAGACAATACGGAATGACTTGTCCTTTAACAATTCGGGTCTTTTTTTCCTTATTCTTTCAAGGAGTTCAGCAAGAATGTGAAGGTAGAAATATTGATTAATAGTTTGACCTTAAAGAACCCAGTGAAGGTACACAATCCCATGAATATCGAAAGAAACAATTATCATTGCTTTGAATTTTGCTTTGCTCATTCGAGCTTTTTTGGTTATCGGTGATGATGGGCTCTTCCAGTGCATGGATTGGCGCTTTGTTTCAGAATTCTAAATAAAATACCAGATTCGTCCCACGTTGTTATCCTTTCTAATAAATTAAGGTCATTTCCAATGGTAATAAGTTTGGGTCATTTTACGAGGTTCTTGTTGTTAAAACGTGAGAATTTTTGGCACACACTTTTTGCATGTTAAAATTGTTATGTAAACTTGTCGTAAAGATTCTCCGTCAATTCCTGCAGTCTTAACAATCACATGAATACTTAACCGAAGGTCAGATCGCACCAGATTACCGATTTTTCTGCTATTGACATCCGTTTTTGACGCGGAAGGACGACCCGGGCGTGAATCATCTTTAACGTCTTTTCAGCCATCTTGAAAGAGCTTAAACCACTCAAAAACACGTGTATATGATAAATATTCATTGTCATTCACTTCTTTCAATAAATTATGAGTTTCAGTAGCGGTTTTTCCAAGTTTCATGTGAAATTTCACAACAGTTCGCTGTTCTATTGTTACACTTATAATTTTCCCGAAGAAAAAAAAACAAAAAAAAAAACAAAAAAAAAAAAAAAAAAAAAAAAACCCTCTAATGGGAACAAAGACTACAGCTATAAGGATTTGTTTACAAAAGCGAGAGGCACTGCATTAGAAAGAAATGGCTTCTCGCTAAACAGCTGTCGGCCGCTGGCTTTTGACGCATGCGTACTTCTTCTGTAGCAGCGCCAGCCTCGTTATTTAACATGCACGCTTTGTACTTATGCATATATATATATATAGAGAGAGAGAGAGAGAGAATATTGGTGAAATTCTGCTGAATGATTTATAATTTTAAAAAAATTCTCACAGGTTTTTTGAAATACAAGCAAATACAGGGGAGGTTAACGATTAAACATTTTAAATGATAGTTAGGAGCTTTAAACACTATTAAGTACTTAATATTACATAATAATAGAAAGAAAATATGAAAAGTTTAAATTTTTTTGCTAAGTAGTTGTTTATCTGAGTAAAAGCAGTGCTTCCAAAACTCCCCCCCCCCTTCCCTATGATTCGATTATTTTTAAGATTCTTTTCATAACCCGCTAAAACATATTTCCTATTTTGGCAATATAGGTAAAATAAAACATTTAGATGTCAATATAATTTTCAAGTATTTTAAAAATACCTCACATACAAATTTTAATAAGATCGAATTATTTGTGAGAAGTATGCAACTGTTTCATGCTATCTAAAAAATTCACGTCTGGAAGCAAAGACAATAACTTAAATCTCATATCATGTTACTCTGTATTTAATTTAGGAAAATCAGTGTTGAAAACGCGGTTTCATACTTATAGGTCGTGACAAACGGTACACAAAATTTTGCAGCTTTTTCTGCTAAAACTGAGTTCTCTTGACAAAACGACAGCCAAAAATTCATCTGTGGTATTCTTTCGTGCATACCTTTGAGGAATGCATCACGTGATTGCTCAATTATAGATTCAATATTAAAATCTGACAATTCTGCCTCGGATTCTACATTAAACATAAACGAATTCTTTCTTTCTTTATTTTATTTTTTTGCTTTTGATTGAGAAAAAACATTCCTTAAGTTTAGTCTCTAGGTCTAGCAAGTTTTTCTTGATCACAGATGAAATTTCATCCGGTAAAGACCAAGCATTATACTCATTTGGTAATTATGTTAGCATCATAAATATTTTATAAATAACAGCTTCCATATGATTTAAACACAATTTGACTTTTTTCGTAACAAACAGTAATATTGTTACCTTGTAAGGTCAAATTTAAATTATTCATATACAAAAAAAATCAAACATATGACAAAGATAATCCGCATCACTTTGAGAGTTATTATGAAGCGAAGGTGGGGGACGAGGAAATATTTTTCGTTGTCTAGCATCGCCTCTTGACCTACCATTCTGAAAACCCTTAGCTAGAGCAGTACTCCATAAATTCAATACGTATATTCATGTAATTCAGCTATAACTCATTTACAAAACGTTAAAGAAACCACAGCGTTTGCAAATAATTTCTAAGCTATTCTTGAAATTGTTATTAACTGGGAAAAAACTGTACAATAACACTAAACCAGTTTTTGAATGAGATTTGAGTTGCATTCGTCTGGTGTCAATTTGCCATAATGTCAAGGCGTTAGCATTTAATGCAGATACAATTTTATTTGAGGAAGTACCAGAGGATTTAGGAAGTTAATGCGAACTCTTTAGATTTTTTGACAAAATAGGAAGGGAAAAAATTTAATACCGGCTAATTTAAATTCGAAATAGGAAGGCCTGGCGTTGAAATTCACCATTCATATGCTATAACTAAGACACATAATCAAACAATCCCACCGAAATTTGTTACACCATATAGCAAATTTCACATTTTATTTCAATGACATTGGATAAAAACTGATTCAGAAATCTTTTAAAAAAAAAGGAACTGTATTTATGGTACTTACATGTTATTTATCCATAAAAATTCAATAGATTCACAAACGATAAAAAGCATTTATATTTCCAACATTTTACTATAAATGACACAAAATGGTAATATACTAATTTTAAAAATAATGTTTAGTTTAAAATAAACTTAACTAAACTAAAATAAAATAAAAATTTATTTGCTGACTGGTTTATTATTTATAATAATTAGTTAAATAAAATATTCACCTGACAGAATTGCCAGAATCATTGAAAAATATACTAAAATATATTATTTTTAAAGGTATATAAGTAATAAACTGTTTGAAGAGAAATAAAAATATTTAAGATCACTGTAAGTTAAATTTAAAAATTATGATGTTTCTTATCGCATAGCCCATATTTAAGTAAACTGAAAAATTTAGTCACTTTATAAACAAATATTAGAAGCATAAAAATATATATCAATGTTTTTGAAAGAATTAATACAAACAACGAAGACAGTCATTATTTTTCATATATAATTCTTGTTCTGCACTCCATATTAATATAAGTACAACTGATATTACCAAACAACGGAAATACCATAACTGTTAACTTTCCATAACTTCAGAATTTTTACAGCGTCCGACTTTGTTCAGCTGCATTATATTTAATGCATTCATGCAAGCAAATACCACTATTACCGAGAATAAGCATTTATTTATTATCTTTTTATGGTAAGACAACATCCTGTAACATAACAAAAGTTTTCTTTTTACATACATTACTAAGAAATCTCCCAAAGTCTCTGATTATTTCAACGCTTATATGGATTCATAACTCATTTCCGGAGAAAAGAGAGAATGAAAGATAATGATAAGTTAATATTATTGCAGTTTGATCAGAGAGAGATTTCTTTCTCTTTTTTTCTTCAGCCAAAAAAATTTATGTCACATAAAGTAGGTATAAATAATTAGCCACAGAAAAAAGAAAGCTATCCTTAAGTATAAAAAGTACAAAACCCATATTAATTACGAGTATGAGCTGAATAGTGTTATTAGGAAACATTTAGCAGTATTTGATATCCATAAATGATATTTACTGTATAAATACAGGCTTACTATTAACATAAAATATCTTCAAAGAGTATCACAATTTTGAAGAGGTACTGTTATAAAACCAAAGTAGTTACACACCCCCAACAACCTTTTTGGACAAATTAACTTTAAAATAATATTATAAAGTTTAGATAATTATAAATGCTCAAAATGATTTCCACACTAGAAAAACGAACAATATCCAGTCGATAATAGAAATCATCTCACACATTTTTCGGAATGTTCAGTGTTATATTTTGAAAGAGTGCAGTTATTTGCATTTTCTATGTATGAATAACAGTTAGAAATGAGAGAAAGGTTTTTTTTAATATAAAAGTAGCTCCTAAGAAAAAAAATTGCGAAGAATTAAATTCCAGGCTTTTTTTTTTTTTTTTTTTAAGAGGCACTGATCAAGAACAAGACCGTCATCTTCATTTTCAAACCATGCAAGTTTTAGCTGATCTACACTTATATCCAAAATGATAAATAATAAAGAATATTACTCTTAATAAGCTCGATAAAGACGATTTCTTAATATCTAAGTTTGTCTTTATCAATGTGACGTTTCGAACCAATTGTAAAGTCAACGGAAGCGATACTCACATATGGGGGATAGCAACAATTTAAGTGGAAAGCTATTTCCCGAACGCTAAAAATTTTGTGCCATATTACAAGACAAAATTACTGACCCGTTATTTTTTTTACGAATCTATTGTTACTAGCTTTACTTTCTGACTACATATTTAGTTGTTTTCGCAGTTAGATGAAGCTGAAGCTGATTCTGTTATCGACTGAATAGCATTCTATTTCTGCAGTGGTACACAGAAATCGTTCTATTTTTGTGCACATAGAGGATTTATAATTTTACATGTTAAATATTTATAATTTTTTTTTTTAAATTTTAAAGTTTTATTTTTAATTTAGTTTACCCATAAATGTTGTAACTTCTTTAGTTTTGTATAAGTGGTGGTTCTTATAAGTTGTAATATTCTTTTATAAACACCTTGTATATTATTTCGAATCTCAATTGGTCTGTACTGTTAGTCATATTCTTTAAGCTGTAGTATATAGGGTTGCTAGTAACATTATTTCGAATCACAAATTGTCTATATTTATCAGTAGTCATTTCCTTTATTGACGTTATTTCGAATAACAATTTGGCTGTACTAGTTGGTTATTAATAACATTTAATTCCTACTTTTGTTTTTGGGTTGTAGTAGATCTACAATTAAGGTTACAAGCATTGTAACCAATAATGTAAAACGTAAGTTATCAGTTTGATCTCGACTCCTAAAAATACTGTTCGTGTAGAATAGTGCGGGCTAATTCACATTAAACTGAATAGAAATCTTCCGAATCTTCATACAGAATGGTGCAAAAGTTATGAAATGACGTTCTTGTTCAGGTATACCATTGTAATTGATCGTGGTTTTCAGAATTAGATATAGAGTCACCAATTACCTACGTGTAGCTGCAAAACGATGTTAAAATGCAAGCAATTCTTTTAAAACCTTACTTTCAATAGATTTTGTTCAGATTTTCATGTAGTTGTATTAAACACATCTAAAAATTATCATTTTTTATAGAGAAAAGAATTGCCGTATAAGGGCTTTTTATTTTTATTAATTAGTAAAAATGTATCGATTATATACACAAATTAAAAGTATTAAATAAATATTTTCATGCAGCTTTTATAACGCAGAAATATAACAATAAAATACAGATTACATTTTTAAATTGATTTAGAATTTAATGAGAAATACTTTATTACATTTCTGAATGGATATTTTGTACAATTTCCTTGTAGAAAGTATTATTTTATTCTATTCAATGGGTATAAATGACGATTGCCCATGTAAAAAGCTTCTTCATAAATTACTCCAAAACTTAAACCTTATAGTGTAAAGTTATTTTGAATTTTTCTTAATAAATGTTCAATATCTTCTTACTTTGTTTCATTTCTTTTTCACCCCTTAAAAATTAGAAAGTAGATTTATTTTAGAAGCATAAATCTACTTTCTGTATGATTTTAAGAAATGTTTGAAAGATGTATTTTTGATATTAGGTATCTTTATATATTGAGCTTCGTAATGATTTATATTACCACATTGTTTGTGAAGTTTTGGTGAAAGCTTTAGAGATTACATAAAAATTTGCTAACGTTCCCAAATGAATCTTTTTGAATAACAATAAAATGTATGTCAGTTGACTAGTAAAAGAAATGGAATCAGCAGATGGAAATGAAATTCATAAAACAATTTTAGGTTTTTTTCGCGTAATGTTAAAAAACATAACAAAAGTTAATGACATTTTTTTAAGATTTAAAACTGATTCAACATTAATATTGCATTTTAACTTCACTGACCTGTGTAAAGCAGAACTTTTTTTATTATGGTTAATATTTACGTTAGAATCAATTAATTGTTACAAAAATAAGTTTGTTACGAACTTCATTTCCTTTATTATAATGTGAAACGAACAATTAAATTAATTTTTTTGATAAATTTGATAAATATTTTATAACCTGTAAAATTTTTAATATTTGGATATTTTTTTTCTATTCCAAAAGTATTTTTGGAGTTTGGGTCATATCCGTCACATCAGGCAAAGTTAGTCTTAACGAAGTTAGTATTAAGCAAACACTTTAATTTTTTGTACAGTTTTAGGAAATGTAATTATATGTACACATAACCAAATTACCATAAATTTAGTATATAATATCATTCAAATATAAAAGATTTGCAAATTTTTCATAAAGTAAACAATCTTCCTCAAAAACAGAGAGAATAAAATTGCTTTACTTTGATTGATTTATTTTATTTTATTATTATTTCTTTCTGAAAATAAATATCAAGCGTTTACAATAAAATGTACTAAATGTTTTTTTTTAACTTTTGCTATACCACTGTATGTTACTAGTATAACATATCCAATGATTTTAAAGTTGTCATTGTGCAATATCAAAGAATATGACCTAATTTCGGTACTCGTTTCAGATGGAAAAACACGAATATTATATTCTGATTTCACTATCCTATAAAAGCAGTATATTTTGTTGTATTATTCATTTCTATCTGATTAAACTCGTTTTTCTTACAAAATATATTCCATCTATTTCGCGAAATCGATATTATAATGCTAAATACGTTTTTTTTTTTTTTTTTTTTTTTTTTTAATAAATTTTACACGATATTAGGAAAAATTGCTCATTTATAGAGTGTTTCTAAATCAAAAAGACACTGTTTAATGAACCAGAAAAAAAACATATATGCTTTCTACGTTACGAATTTATACAAAAATTTGAACATTTTTCTGTATGAAAATGAGTTCAAAGTTTTGATCAAGTTCTTTGATATTATGCGAATACAATCTTAATTTTATAATCTGATATAGGGTATTACAATCTTGCTCGATTTTATTGAGACGGAATAAAATTATTTTTAAGTTTATCAACCGTTCAATTTTATTTGGTCTTGTGTTTTTTCACTAACTCATAGTGTATGCCTATAATTTAGCCTAATTGAACAATTTTTTTAAGAAAATTCGAGTCTTGAGGGGAGCGAATAAAATGCTGAGTCTTAACATTTTATTCGCTTATTTAATGTGATGTGTATGAGTATCAAAATTTGAGAAAAGAACATGGACTAAAAGAATAAAAATAAGCATTTAACATTCAAAATCCGTACTGTCTACTTTTTTTTATGTGGTGTGAGGGTTAACTAGACTATTTTCGTAGATTTAATTAATAGTAAGTTCTGATATATATCATTGTCTCTGATTAAATAGTCAACATAGAAGAAGTTATTTCGTTGAATGTAATATGAGACACATCGAATTATGAAAGGAAATTAAAAGAATAACCTGTTCTTCTAAAAGTACTAAAACATCCTGCTCAGTACTCTACCAGAAACTTATTCTTTGCTGTTCTGGACTATTTCCTCTCGCGTCCGAAAGCACAACACTCTTGACAGGCAACTCTTCTATTTCCTCCAATCCCACACTCCATCTGTATGGCCAGAGTGTTCCCTGTTCTTATTTCTCAATATGTTCATTACTCTCAACCCCTTTCCCCCTTTGTCTGTTCACTGCTTTCAATATTTTTTTCTTTTTCATTCCCTGTTTATGTAATATGTTCAGGGCTTTAAGCTTTTTTTTTTCTCTCTCTTACTCTTCATTCACACTCACACTGATTCTTCTTCCACTTACGATGTTTCAAATTCTTTTAAATATATTATTCTTTCAATTCTGAACTATTCTTTAAAATTACTAAATAATTTGTTACTTAAAATGCAATAATAATGAAGGAAAGAAATAATATTTCTGACGAAGAATATTAGTGGTAGTATTAATTTAAAACAAAATAGGATTTAAAAAGAATCAACTGACACGATTTTTCTTCGAAAGTGTAAAATAATCAAATACGTACTTACGTAGTAAATCTGTAGTATTAAGTTCCGTTTAGGTTTTGTTGCAGAAATCTAAAAATCAGGTGAACCAAATATAAAGAGCAGTTCCTTAAAAATGAACACGAACACAAACAGTTCATCTAAAACAACAGAAGTTTCCATCCCTAGAAATATCACGTCCTTAAAATTGTAAAATATTTTATAAATATGCCATTTTTCAATTTAACAAGTAAAACTAAATATCAATTTAACATTGAGATAAAGTATTAAATGTATTTAATGAAAAGAAGGGGTTAATATTTAAACAGAAATGAGGGAAAATACTAAAATGGAATTCTCTCTACAAATAGTGAAGTCAGAATGTAATATTAATATCATTGGAGCATTTTTTAAATCTGAAAAATGTTCTGATCTATATATATATCTGTTTTAATCTGAAAAATGTTCTGAAGTATTTGTCCTAATCTTTAATATTAGGTAAAGATAGTCTGAAATAACAGTAAGAAATATTAAATAATTAAAGATTTAATTTTTGTAAAGAAAAATTTAAAGTTAAAACAAAATTACGATACTAATATGCGTATCTTTGAACATTTTTGCTATCGCTTTAAATCTTTTAAAAATATGTTAAAGTTCCATATTGCAGATTGGTTGGTTTCGAATCTTTTTGCAATATCGGAAGTAGTAACTATTGAGAAGTATAAATATTCATTTATAAATAATTACGTTACGTTTTAAAATGAGAGAGAGAGATACTTCTTTTAATATATTTTTTTATTTATCAGTAATGACAAGAAAAGATAGATAGATTTAGTTTGGTTTAGTTTTTATTAACGTCGCACTAGAAGCAACACAAGGGCTATTGGCGACGGACCTCGTAATTTTAAACCATGATCAAGTGACGAGGACGACACCTGAGCGGGCACCCCCCTCTCCAAACATCCACACCACACCAACGGGAGGACTTTGGGCCCCGACAGATTTAACGTGCATCAGCCCCGGCTACACGGCGGGTCTTTGGCGTCCAAGGATCGAACCCGCGACTGAACGAAAGCCGTCAGTCGCTAGTCCACGACCTTGACCACTAGGCTACCGCGGCCCAAAGATAGATAGAAGTAATAAGAAAAACTATCAACAGCTATATTATAAATACATAACAATGTTAATATTGCTAAATATGTTATTTATGGTATTAACGTATGTTTTTTTATTGTAACTGAAACGTATTTTTTAATAAAGTAATCACTTGAATGTCGCATTATTTCAGCTTGAGTCTTTTTTTTTTATTCATAATCGATAACAAAAAATAATAATGTATTACAATAAATAAATAATTAAAAATACTATATCGCATTTTACATAAATTTTTATACTAACATGTTATTATGCTTTCGAAATTTTTGACGTAACTTTTGTTTATCTGTGAAATTAAAGTTTAAATGAAAATTCCTTTCTTTTTCTTGCAAATTATAAAAAAGTATTCGAATTTACAATATGTATTAATGAATAATATTTGTTTAAGTTGTAAGCTTACATTTGTATGTTTTTTTCATTACATGTAAAGGACTCACGTTGAATGGTATCTAAAATAAATTTAACTGTACATATGGACTAACTTGCAAAGATTGTTCACATCTTTGTTTGTAAGGGGTAACTTATACGTGTGGAAGGGAGGAAAGAAGTTTCACCGTTTCTTATGTGCTCCAGCAACTAACTGTAGTTGCTGTTTTCTTTCTTTTATAATTTTTAAAACAGATACATACGTGTGTCTAAAATGTAATTTTAATATTTCTTGAAAAACATTAATATCGTTCTTATAATTTTGGATACACAAGTCAGTCTATCTCTCCACGGAATGCAAAACATAAAAAAAAAATCTGATATACTCTTTTAATAATACCAGAATTGCCTATTTATTAATAACCTAAAATTTAAATTTTTATAAATCGAACTAAAAAAGATACGCATATAATTTCCTCTTTTATAGAAAATAACCTGCTTTGAGTTTTTAAAATAAGTATTTAATAATCAAAAAAGATTTTGACTTATTAAGCTTTTTTATTATTAATAATTTATAATAAATCTTTTTAATACAGAAGATGCCGCTTTTCAATTACATGTTTACGTGTCGTATAACAATACAAAAAGAGCAAAGTAAAAAAAAAAGTTACTAACAAGGGAAAATCGACATTCTATTTAAGAAGAATAATATATAATTAATAATTTATTATATGTTTAATTTACCATTAATGTTACACACATGTAGAAAATACGCATTTATATCAAATATGTAAATCTTTCAAAAATATTTAAACACTGTGATTAATCCAAGAACAAATACAGTTAAACGAAGAAAAGTACTAAGCATAAGGAAAGCCGAAGAATTTTGTTACCTTTTATATAAATAAATAAATAATCTATTTTATTGAAAATGTGTGTGCTAAATAAAAAGAACCAAATATTTATAATGATTTACAGGTTTAATTCATTACATATGTATGGAATGGAGAATTTAATTACGTTTTATTCTAAAACCAATAACTTAATATTCCATATTATGTCAATGATACCAATAAAACAAAAGTAGAAGCATTTTAGACAAAAATGAAACAAAGACGCCTTATCAAATCTCAGTTACAAGATACATTACAAAAAGCCTTCATCCGATTCCCCCCGTCATTCACTCTTTATTCTGTACTCTAATAAATGAACGGAAATCGCCTTAACATGCGAAATTGAAATCAATCAACTGCATACTCCAACTGACACAAACAAAGAATGAAACTCAAGCCGTCACGCAACGCCATCTCGAAAGGTAGTGGGAAATGCCAACCAGCCTCAACACAAAGGCGTCGGAGAGCCAAAACCGCATTAAATAAATCCATCACAAACCAACATCGGATGTTTTTCCAAATCACGGAACGGCCTCTGGCCAAGATAGATGACCCAACACATCCCCTGATCTCATAATTCGAACCATTCCACTCTCCAAGAGGATGTAGAACAAGATGGTTCCTAATCGATAATAGTTACTTGTTCCTTATTGCAGGTAACATGTCGATCCCAATTAGGGATCAATCACAATTATTTTAGAATCTGTCGCGATCTGCGGTTCATTCGGACGTTTGGACCTCATAAATGCTAATGATATCGTTGTTGATGGAGCACCAGTGCGAGTCCGGGGACAAAGAAATCGTAATTCAATCATGGCTCTCCCATTATTTAAAGCTCAATGAGGAATTAATAAGTGCATCGGGGATTTTCCGGAAATAGACGCCCATTTGTTCCCTAAAAGAGGCGAAAAGGAATTAGGGTGCTTAAAAATAGTCTAGTGGAGGGTGCTTTTAAGCATTTCCTATGTTTTAGAAAGGAACATGTTTATGAGAAGAACAACAAGTAGATGCTTTTTTAAAATAAATAAAATTACTTTAAAACTCGGACTTAGTCTTTTAAAATGTTTTATTCTCTCCTGTTTGGTTCTCTAAATTTTAAAATAAAAATAATGTTTTGGCACGATGGTGTCACCTTTATAAATAATAAAATAGTTTTAAAAACTGTTTTTAAAGTAAACAGTTTGCTTAAAATATGTTTTTGAAATATATAAACATGATTATATTTATTTAATATTATAACTTTCTTCTTTATTATTTTTAATTGCTGATCTAAAATTAATTTTCCTTTTTTTATAAAATTATTTTGTTGTTCTTATAATATCTGCAAATAAAGGATGTAGTTATGTGTTGCATAATAGTAGAACTGAATTGTCATATCACAATTTGAAATACGTTTATGAAGCTGCCTAAATTTTTTTTTAAATTTAAAATATACTTGTAGATGAAAGTTATTAAACATAGATAACATGTTTTAAACTACAATTGTAAACTATAAAATAGACCAAAGTTAACTCGCGAAATTTAAATGAATATTTTTTCCAGTGAAAAGCAATAACATTAACAGAACCATTAAATAGCATTAATCTAATATTGATGAGGATGACTCATCGATAGTTTAACACAAATGTTTGAGAGATTGAAGATGCACTTAAACTACAAAGGGTATTTTTTATTTAAAAATCCGATACAACATGCAAGTAATTGTTTCACTTTTTCTAATTAGCTTTCTTACCCCAGATCGTAATTAATGACATTATTTGATAGGCATTATTTAGTGATATTACCAATTCATAGCAATGTCAAATAAATAACTCTAATTTGCAAGACCACTTTTCTTGATTGACCAAAAACATTTTGAAATTTCATATTTATAAAATTATTTGTTAACAATGACTTAAAAAGTTGCTTTTAGTTCTAAACAGAATTGAAGAAAAAACAGAATGTAAAACATCTGTAGAATTATGGAACTCATTCGTATTTCCCCCTCATTAATTAATAAGCTCTTTATTTGTTATTGTGCTAAGCATACATAAGAGCAACGGTTTTTAATTTTAAAGATCTAATTCATAAAAACAATAAAATTGATACTAAAGTTCTTTTATAATACCTTTAGATACAAAAAAGGAATTTTTTTTTTTTTTGTAAATGTACATTAAATACTCTTTTCCAACTTGCTTTTAAATTTTAGATAATTTAAAACTTGGCTTTCGATCCAATTATTAGACATAAACGAGGTGAAAATATTAACAGATTCAAAACTAAGAATTCTTTAATAGCTTTGAAATAAGAAACACCAATAATTGAATGAAAATTCAAAAATCAAATAATCGTACGAAATTGGTATTTTTCAAAATCTCACAAGAATAAGCTCACCTCAGAAAAATATTGCCAGGTTGTAGCTTTATGTTTCAATAACAAAGTCCTGTTTGCATGTATTTTTGCCAATAATCATTAAATTTAATTTTCCTAATATATTCGTTAGTTAAAATTGAAGTCAAAATTAAATATTTTTGGCAGATAATTTAATCCCGTAACATATAAATTTTAGAAGTAAATTATGATGAAGTAACAAAAAATTTCTTCAAATATTCACTCATTTAAAAAATTACAATTAAATTCAAGGGAAAAATCCTTTTCGCTATAAATTCCTTTTAAAAAATGGACATTTGTAATAAAGGTTTACTGTTTTAAGTACTGTTCAATTATTAATTTTAAATGCTTCACACTTGATACTTAATTATTCTAAAAATAACTCCTTCAATTCTTAGAAAATTCCTCGAATTTTCTTTATCTTTTACAATTTAACAAATATATAAGGAATTTAAAAGCATTTCCTTAAGTTATAAGTAATTAAACTGAAAATTAAATTAATATCAAGTTTAACAATAGCTATTACACTTATATTCATATAATTAGGAAACCTAATAAACAATTCTTTTTCGAAAACATTTCAGTCTGCATAATTGATGAAATTCTAAGCTTTAAATTCTTTGAAAGACATTTTAACTTCATGAGTTACTTCTTTTACTCGTTCTTGGTTGCAGTTAACTTGAAAACATGTTTATGAAAATTCTTACATTTAAACTTTGTAATAAAAGAATTAAAAATTAGTCATTTTGAATAATCCGCTTAGTTTAATTTAGGGAATTGTTAGACTTCTCTCCCTGTTATTTAAAGTAAGTTTATACCTAAAGAACTTGCAATGTTCCACTAAAGACCTTTTTAAAAAGACATTTCTGAGATAAATATTCCGTAACTTCTTAATTAAAGAGATGGAATGTTATACTCCAAAGGATTCCAAAATAAATATTTTAATGGGGAATAATCCTATTAATGAACTTAATACTCAAGTTTCATACCTATTTCTTTGTAAAAGTCCTAATCTTACAATACAAATTAATTTTCTTAAATAATATTTGAGGAATAGAACACTCAAACGCTCAGGAAGGCCTTGCGTTACTAATAAATTAATTTTGTCTTGCACTGCTAAATCTCTAAATCTTCTTAAATTTGATTATTTTTGGAAATATATTTGTTTTTGTGGTTGAGAAATTCGAACTAAAAGGCTTATAAAATTAATATAGAGTCTGCGACTGAAACTTCAATAACTCATTGAATCTTAAATAAATTAATTAAAATGTGAGTATCTTTATTAAAACTTCAAGTACCACTGAATTAAATAATCATTTGCCCCAACAAATTAAGAGTATAGGCTCTTTGAGACTTTATATGCCATAAAAGAATTTTATAATGTAAAATATTATTGCAAAACTTTTCATTCATTGGTTCTTCACAATTATGCGTAAAAATTACTTTTCATTTATATATTAATAATCAATATATGAATGTTATTATAATACATTTAAAATAAAAAGATATCAACCAGTATTTATTTTTTTTTGAAAAATCAATTGTTGAATATAATTATTTCAAAAGTCTGACCAATAACTGGTATGTCCATTGCAATTTTTATATTTTATGTCTATTTAAGGCTTTAAAAACATTTATTTGTAATAAAAACAAATTATTCATGATTGTACTATCAAAAAAATTATAGATATATGTTACCATCCAAATATTTCGATACATTCACATAACAACCTGGGGCAATTACGATTAAATTCTTGCCGGCATCGTTCTATAATTTGGACTTACAAGATGATAGATCGCTGAATCATGATGTCAATAGATAGCATTAAAGTCTTTTAGCGCAGGTATTTGATTGTAGACGATTCTATTAACAGTGAATGAATAATAGCAGTTATTGGATATTTGTGACTGTTGGAATGAAGATTTCTGTATCATACATGTACATACGTAATATATAAGTCTATTAGCATAGTATTACATTTAGTTAAATATTATGGAGTGCGCTGTAATAAGTTATATAATGATAGAAAAGTCATAGATTATGTAATTGTGATGCATTGGCTGCTTATAGTTTTTTCATATTTAATTCTAGTGAGAATTGAAAGCTTTTTGCATTAAGTCGCATTCAGATATGTTTTTATAACACATATAAAAAAAATCAGTCTCGCTTCAAATATTTCATGTAGTTCATTTTTAATTACTTTTCAATATGTGTAAATAAATATAAAAGAAATAACAGAAGTATTTTAAAAGTATTTTTGAAGGAGAATGGTTTGTACGTTGTTTAGAATTATAAAATCAACTTAAGGACTGCATAAGCAAAGCATCAACAGAAAATTTTAAAGGTATCTATTTTACATAATCAGCAATAATATTAATGTAGTAACTTCTTTAACTATTCATTTTTTTTCTCTCAGTAGGATAAAATATATAAAAATAGTTGCTAACTACAATGCCGTTACAATGTAATTGAACTTTTATTATAAGACTCATTACTATATGAACAACATAATGAACATTTACACAAAACTTTTAAAAAATGTATAGGAATTTACAGATTTAAGGGGACTGGGAAAGCCCTATCTCTTCTATGTTGAATTCACAAACTTTATGTACCTTTTATTTCAAAAACGGTTTAAGATAGAATCTTGAAATTTTTATGGAAGTTAAAATAATATATTTTACATACATTAACATGCCATTTTCTTTCTAAGTAAAATAAAAAAAAAATTGCATTAACTATTTATTCATAATCATTCTTAAATTAGCCTTTTTGGCATGATTTCATGTCATAAAATATATAATTCTCAAAAAAATTATCAAACCCCTAAGTAAAGGATGCAATGTACCATAATATACATGTGTCATTAAAAAACCGAATTCTTAAGTTTTATTGATATTGAGAAAAAAAGAAGATGAGCATGAAAAATCCATGTTTTGAGAAAATATTATTTAAAGATTTCATTGATACTTTTATGGTTGATTAAGATTTCTCTTTTTTCGGTATTTTTTTGATATTTGGATAGTTTCCATTCTCTGTCGATAATGCATTCTTTATCTAATTCCTCCATATTTTTCACACGGTAATGGACTGGACGAATTTTATTACTGAGTAAAGTATGGCACTTTGTTATAGTTCACACATAAAAGCATGAAACAGCGTCAAAAACTCCAAATTTTAAAGTTTCGGTGGTCACAAAAATAGTGTTTGGTACACGAGTCCAGATGACACTATTCACAGATTCATTACTATTCTGTGTTTTCTCATGATTGCATTTCCTTAGAAGCTCCGAATTTGCCAAATCTCTAAATACAAACTTAGTGGCTTCCATTATAGGTAGAGAAATATACGTACGCTTAGTTAAGTCATTCGTTTCGTCTATTGTTTGGACACGATGAAAACCACATCAGCTTTCAGATCTAAATGGACAGAGTTATTACTCATTACTGGATATTATTTCATTATTCGATGATAAAAGAAAATATTCAGCCCATACAGCTTGCTGCATTTTGAAGGGATACAACATTTCCAAAAGATCTGTAATTGTCATGAAAGCTCTGTTCGCCTTTTAACTCGCACAGATAAGGTCTCATTACAGTTTTTGTAAGCAGAAATTTATCCAAAACATACATCAAAACAAGTAATCATATAATTTTGTATACTGAATCTGTATTTTTATCACATTCATTATACTGAATGAAAAAACAGTTCAACATGGCATTTTTACAGTTCCAACATTATCATTCGATTCAATAACAGTCTCAATATCACTGATGGTTGAATTTCCAACACTGTTTTTAAATATAATCTTACTTCGTGGCATCCTAAATAACTTAATCAATTTATACCAGTAAAATTTTGTAAACAGAAGAAAATGTTGTACAATCTAAGTGTGCAAAACAGGATGCACGAACAAATAATTTAAAAGGTTTGATAGTTTTGTAGGATATGTTAAAACAAAGGTTATCGTCCGCAATGCTTAAAAATCACGCAAAGAACAATACAAACAGTTAAAAACTGTAAAAAACAATTGTTGTCAATTCTTCAATCTTAACAAAACTAGAAAAGTTAAATAGAGGTAATGATATATGTAAAGCATGAAATGAGGTGCCATGCTGCGAGAGCAATTTGCTGACATTTGTCAAGATCTTTAAAAAATGAACAATTTGTGAAGTGCTCTAAAAAGGAATGAAAAATTCCGATACTTTTTTTTTTTTTGATGAATAAGTGTGATACATTGTTGGAAAGAGAAAAATTTATTTAATGATACAAAAGAGTAAAAACCGAATTTTTGGTCGAATTTCACTTACTTAGTCCCCTCTTAAGTCTCATTTTGAAAATAAAATTGATTTTAACTGTTTGAAAAACAGTACAATTTTCTCAGGCTCTTCTGCATATTGTCTTCCCAAAGTCATATTTTATAATAAATTATTTTTACAGAAACTAAAATTAATGTTTATGAAATTGTATATCATTGAAGTATTAAAAAGTTTTACCGAAATAAATATATTTTTTGATTTAATGCAATAATTTTTTTTTTTTTTTTTTTGAAAATTAGACTTAAAACATTATGTTTTATATAAAAAATTGTCAAAATTGTAGTTTTTTACATGAACTCTGTGTTTGGTACTCTTCTATCGGTATATCAAATACGCAATAAAAAATTATACTCTTTGCGTGGCCTTGGACCTTCATTAAATGAGAAAAAGAAAAATGTTTCATTCTGCAAACATGAAGTACTATACATGAATTTATTTAAATGGTATTGCATTTAGATAAAAAAATATTTAAAAAAATGTGTAAATTCGATTGATTAAAAAAGGACTTGAAGATATAATAAAAGTGTATGAAGATATGGTAAAAGGGAACGAAGATGAACAAAAAAAAAAAATACAGTTAGTCATAAAATTTGTACAAAAATGAGCAAAAAGATGCGATTAGTTACAAAATGTACGTGAAGATATAATTAGTAACACAAAGGACACGAAGACGAGAAAAGAGGTACGATTAGTTTTTTTTTAAAAAAAAATTAATGAAAAGGCACAGTTTTATTCAATATAAATTGAGAAATTTTATTTTATTTTATTAATATCAAAGCTCATTTTTATTATGTTAAAATTGATTACCTCCTAAATAACCACGATGGTTTCAAGTTTCGAATCCATATGCTATGCAAGACTGACCACAAGGCAAAACTAATCTAAAAAATAATGTAAATTTGTAAAACAAATTCTGAAATGCAGTCTCTTCTTATATTACAAAAAGTATCTCATTTGAAAAGATCAATTTTCTTAATTTTTTTTTCTGAAATTAACTAACTGGAATTTTAATTTCAAAAAGATATTGATGAAGGAAAAACTTATGGTACTGGTCAAACGTATTTTTGTGTGTGTTTCATTTGTAACAAAAATGTTTTGTAATTTATTTTTTTTTTATGAATAAGCAATCAATTATCAAAGAAATTTGTAATTTATGCCTTAAATTTTTTTGTCTTATCTAATGGGAAAAAAAAAAAAAAATGGATAAAAGCTGAAGTACGTCAGGGTTGCTTGAAGTGTAGGTCACGACACCATTTGGGATCGAAATATTTTAATAAAACTGATAAAATTCTGATCATGCAGATCTTTCAATTTATATATTTGTAAATGTTTCAAAGGTTGCAAATACTTTTCAAACATTTGCAAATGTATGTATGCTAATTATTAAATCCTCTCATTATACACGGAAATACGGTGGCTTTCAATAACTCGAAACTTTTTCTGATTATTTCAAATGAAAAATGATGCTGTTTTATTGTTCAACTGAGCAAAAATACGATTTAGATTATTTTTTCGACAATTAACTGTGTCTCTCAAAGCTGTATTATTTGACAGATACTTCTGAAAAAAATTGAATGATTAAAACAAATCGCTTCAGGGAAATAATTGCCGTATATTTAGGTTAATTATAACATTGAAAACGTTGTTAAAAAGCATACATTGGAAAAATAGAATAGAAAATAGATTTTAGAAAATTTTACAGTTATAGATGCTTTTATAACTGAAAATAATTTTACAAAATATTTAATTCTAGAAGTTATAAACTATAATTTGAAAAATATGGAGGTACAATTCTAAAAACATTTTCCTGCCCCTATTGATGATGAAAAAAAATTTTTTATTCATAAACCATTCTATCAGACATTGGTGGCCGCGGTAGCTTGGTGGTTATGGCTTCGAATTCGTGGCCAGCAGTTTCCGTTCAGTCGCGGGTAAGTTCAGTCCTTGGCCCCGCCGTGTAGCCGGGGTTGATGCTCGTTAAATCTGTCGGGGCCTAAAGTTTTCCTGTTTGCGGGGTGTGGAAGTTAGGAGAGGAGGGGGCCAGCTCAGGTGTCGTCCTCGTCACTTGACCGAGGTCCAAAATTACGAGATCCGTCGCCAATAGCCTTCGTGTTGCTTCTAGTGCGACGTTAATAAAATCTAACTAAAGGTCTTACACGTGAAGGAAGTTTGCGAAGCTCTATAATACAATAATGTATAGAATAATTAAACCGAAGGTAAAATCGATTATATTTGACTAACTAGCAAGCATCCCGTTTTCCGTCGAGTCGTGGGTTTCGAATCCTGATGCCTCTAAAGACCTACCAAGTGGGCTGTTTGCACTTTAAATCTATCAAAGTTCCAAATCCTTCCAATAGCGTGTTGTGGAAATTTGGAGAGGAAGAGACCAGTTCAGGTATCATCCTTGTTCAACATTAGGAAGTTTGTCACCGAAAGTCTTTGTAATTGCTTCTAAATCCGACATAAATAAGTCGTTAATCATTTAATCAAAACCCTGTTCAAAACACTGAAATTCTCTGACATATATTATGTTTCATTGGTATTTATCAAATATTGCATCAAAATAAAGCAGATAAAAAGTAATTAAAACATTTTAATTTGATAAGTAACAAAACTTGAATTAAGTAAAATTTAATTCAATTTTTATAGCCCTGAATGATTTTTAATTTTCATTTGGCAAGAGGTTTCCCTTTTTTGATTTGTTAATATGCGTGGGTTAAAAATAAGTTTGTACAAATCAAAGTTTTGAGTTGTATTCTTTGACAAAGGTTTATAATTGTTTTCACCAATAAACGAAGAGGCAAAGCATTAATTGCCTTCATTAAGTTTATTTCGACGGTTATTAAAGATTTAAAAGTTGGTGATTTAGGGCTTTATGATTACCCTTCCTAGAAGAACAACAAAAAGAATGGATAATTTATCCTGCAACAGTTTTAATTTCAGAAAATAAATTTTAAAAATTTGAAGGTTGATATCAAATGAAACTTTTTTAGGATATGTAGTCTTGAAACTGATTTTGAATTCTTCAGACACTCTCTTGCTGTTAGAAAGATGATTGATTAGAGAGATTATCCCTGATTCAAATGGAAATGACATAAAATTAGCCTACATCGATAATACAGCCATAAGTAACGTGATGATACGGGTTCTCGAAAACATCAATGAAGGAACTAAATCTAAATCTAAGAAATCCTTGGTTTGTAAGATTTCATTTTAAATTATAGAACAAAGTACAACAATTCTGTTTCATCCGACACCGATCGAACCTTTCGTTTTCCGGTTTTTTCGTATGGATTCAAGTGTGATCTTCGGGTCGCGAAGCAGCGCTGCTCGCATCTTCACCCAGTGTTTATCACAATTGTCAGTTTTACTTTAAATACAGTGTTTCTTATTTCCAAATCCTTTCATAGATGTTTTCTGTGAGAAAATTACAAATTGAATTAAAATCGACAGACATGTGTCAGAGATAGAAGAACTGAGAGATAATCATATTATACAAACTCTTGAAATTCAAGTAGCCCAGATTCCGGGTGTAGAATTGGATGAAGAAGCCATGAAATATGAAGTTGAAGTCTCGTAGCTTCTGATGCATTAAACTCATTTAAAGAATTGCTGAATCTATCAAAAAATACAATTCTGAAGAGCTCATAAATTTGTTTATAATTCATTCGATACTTTTTAAACAGTAGCGGTTATGTGTATTTTTCTTGCCATAAAGTAGTTTGTCACAACTTGTTATAACTATCATTGTAATGCAGTAGGTTTCCTTTGCTTATGTTTTTTTTTTATCAATACAAGAATACTTAATTAAACTAATGTTCAATGCTTTAATTTATTTTGTAGTTCCTAGAATAACGAATATTTATATCGTCTGCTTATGTTCAAAATGTGCGTAAGTACAATAAATTTATGATTTAATCATTTAAATTTTTATCTAGAGTTATTTAGCTTTGGTAAACCCATTTATATTCCATAAAATTGCTAATCCGGCAAGGCAGTGGTCAAAAACGTGCTGAATTAAAGAACGCTTACTGTATACTTCAATTGCAAAATTTAAAATAAGAGGAGTCATATTTTTTTTAATTTATGAAAGCAACGAATTAAATATTTATAGTGGCTTAAAAAATTTTACCTGAGAAAAATATCAAAAACGAAAATGCAGGAACTATGCTCTCTATATAACTATCGAAAACAATTATATTTCCACAGCAATTCGAATTAGATAGATTTACCACCAAGTACCTCATCTGAATGTAACAAAAAATGAACGAAGATATCTGGAAGTTCTTAGTAATATTTCTTTATCATAAATAAGAAAATGGGAAAAATTGATTATATCTCCCAGTTATTAATCTAATTAAACTTTATATTATTTAAAAAAAATGATTTTGGAAAAAAAAATTGGACAAAAGGCTAGGTAATACAAAGTATGATATGATCTACAAAATGAGATTTCCTTTTATTGCACGAAAAAAAAAATCTTTTATTTTCATATATATATATATATATATATATACACACACATTAATATGAGGAGAGAGTATATATATACACACAAACAATAATAAATTTCACTAACATATAACAATCTTTGAATACCCACAACTAAAGCAAAACAATTAAGAGAAAAAAACAAATTATTTAAGGAAATAACTAATAATCAAATAAAATTTAATAAATAGTTAAATAATCTAAAATTTAAGACCCTAAGACTCAAAATTCAAAGCAACTATTAAGGAACCAAACAATTAATATATATATAATTTTTCATTTTACCTGCAAGATATTTTGTTACTAAATTGAGGTTCAATCAAAACTTAATTATAATTCAAGTATAATTCCTTTAAATTGTCTATATTTTTAAATGTTTTGTTAGATAACTGCTAGGATATTATAATCCTGATATTACGTTCTATACTTTGACATTTAATTAACATTTTCTCTGAAGTTTGAAATTGTTCTGTAATAATAAAATAAATTTACGATGAAGTAAAGTTTTGAAATGTTACACATTTTTTTAAAGATACCTAACATTAAAGTTGCTTGAATAAGACCTATAATTACGTATGTCTGTTAGAATATTTAAATAAACTTTCTTTAAATAGACCTTATACGATTTAAAAAAATATTTTCGACGCATTCATACAAATTAGGTAGCGATAATAGAGTATATTTTGCTACTTTTATCTTTTATTTTTCTAAAGTGTATTTAAGTTTTATGTAAAATTGCGAAATCTACAGTTATTGATGTAGCAACAATTCATCAAATTCCTCTCATAATTCTGATTTTCGTAAAAATTAATATGCTCATTAGCATGAAATCTCCTTTGAAAACCTTTATTTGGAAAATCATTTTATCTTCTTCATTGATCCACTTGAAATCCCCAAATGAATGTTTAATATTTAATATCTTGCTTCCATTCTTAAATTGTTTCCCCCAGATAAGTTTATTTTAATTTCTTAGAGAATTACTACTTAATTCATTTGGAACAATTTTAAATGTAAAGTAATTTTAACATATTGGTCTTAGGTTTAATCCCATTAGCAGAAATCATTAATAAGACTTAATTTTCAGAAACTTACCTTAATTTTTTTAAAAGTTATTAAGCTTATAAACTACTATAGAATTTTAATTTCTTCTTGATTAGAAATCCCCGATGAATGCAAAAGTCATTCCGCTTAAGCCATTGTTGTTGATATGTATGAATAAATACAGACGACTCCGAATGATTCTGCAAGTTCTGCTTATGTCCGTTTTATACATAAATCAAATGTTCTATATTTAAAGCCTTTCTACAGATGTTTGGAAAAATTTCATCGAGTTAAATTTTGATTCATTTATCTTTGCATCCAGAAGTTGGTGAATGAAAATTAAGAAACTGTTTCGTCTTCGTTAGCAAAAGATTAAAATGTCAGCTACGTCGGCACCAATGAAAGAGAGATTTCAACAATCACGCGACTACCGCACCTCCAAGAATCCTTTAAAAGGTTCTCCCAAATTGCGTAATTTTGATTCCAAGCAGTGTGTTTGGCTTTAATTCATCGTTTTGAAGAATAAGATGCCTTTGAGAAGAAAAAAAACTACAACTATTTAAACATTTGACCCATTGAACAGCATGTCATAATTGTCTCGGAGATGTTACTGTTTCACGCTTTTGGAGGAATTTAGATACAAGTAAGTTATCGCTCACGACAAGTAGGCTCAGGAAGAGAGGTAACAAACAGAAAGATAAATAGGAAATAACGAAGATTTGTCCGGCAAGCATGAAGTACACCAACTGACCCAATTATGGGAACAGTGATGCCCTATCTGCATCATCCTGAAAATGTCAATACCATTAGTAGACGGCTGCATACTTCCGGATTATTTGCAAGGATACCATTTCGGAGATTGAAACTGACATCACAGAAGCTACAATGATGCCAATAAAGAACAGCATGTAGCTATACGGAATGGCAACGGGCCATATTATTAATGAGTCTCACTTTTATCTTGATGAGGATGATAACCACACCCGTGTATAGAGGCAACGCGGTAAGGGTCATCATGGACGATTTGTTGGTTTGACCCTTTTGCATATCCAGACAGTAGGGTTTAATGGTATGGAGTGCGATTTCGAACCTTACTCATCACCTCTGATTTTCATCAAAGCCAATTTGATAGCCCAAAGGTACATTAACAAAGTTTTTCAACTGGTGGCCATTCAACATTGGTCCTTTCGTGGCCACCCATCTTAATCCTTCATTTCACCAAGATAATGCTCGTGTTCATACAGTTGCCATCTCAATAACTTGTCTCTCAGCCATAGAAACTATACTGTGATTAGCACAGCATCACTAGACCTGTTTCCCGAAGAAAACTAACGGAATGTTACAGTCTTTTCTGTTCAGACCACAAAATTTGCAAGATCTACTTGCTGAAGTTCAATCTGCATGGGTTGAGTTCAGTTTAGACATCATTAAGAGTGTCTACGACTCCATGCCGTATGGTAAAATTCATTAGAAATAATGGCAGTCCGACATCCTCTTGAGAGTTGTAATGATTTTGTATTTTGATCAATATACTTTGTCCTACCTTTGCTCAGTTTTTAATAATTTCTTGTTGTCGGCGAGTACTAACTTATTTCAACTATCCTTTTAGCCTGATTATAACTTCTAGTTGTAACTTTTTTTTTACTATCACATATCCAATATGTTAATCTCTTAACTTATCTGCTTTCTACCCTTTTTATAGAGCAAATCTTGATGATTGTTCACTTGAATGGAATTCTCTCTTTCTTTGTTTATCTCATCCGCTAGTACTGGACTTTTATACAGCCGAAAGTTTCAGATTCTTCTGATATGTAATCTTTTTCAAAGAGCTTTTCAAGTTCAAGATAAAAAAAATTCTGTGATTTTTCCTTTGATTTATATTTTTTAAATAATTTTGGTTCTGAGCATACTCATAAATTAAATGTTCAAAATAAAAAACAAGATATGATTTAATCATAATTGCGGGTACCTTGACATTTTTTTGGAGCTAAGTTACAATTTGTTCCCAAAACCATTTTCATTAAATGCATGACTTGAAAAGTTTTAAAGCCTTTATTTATTTAATGTGTCTATAAATGTTTTTGAAAACTTATATGATCTATTTATGAATGAAATGAATTATTTTGAATATATTCTTTTCTTAAGAATAAGTCTTCAATGATATTTTCAACTTTAATTTTTCATGTTCATGCACATAAGAAAACTACCAGTACCTCTCGGTATATATATATATATATATATATATACATATATATACTACATACGAAACAATTTTTTTCTTTTTGTTTCGAATTTTGTACATTAATAATTTATAAAGATTATTATATGCTATAATAACAGTTATCTCCCGCGCGTACATACATACAATTACAATATTCTTTCTCTGAAAAATTAAACAATATACATTAAGTCTTCCTTCAAAATTATATGTTAATGGAAATTCTTCAGCCAAAGCATTTAAGCCTGATTGATCAATACTTTAATTAGAAATTATATTTTAATTTATTTTAGTTGAAGAACATCTTCCCCTTTCCCTCCTCGAATATTTTTAATATAATATCAAAGGAACACAATTAAAATTTCTTTTTCTCTATGAAGTATTCAAGTGGAATATTCGAGGATAAGGACTTCCTCACTAAAACTTCAGAAGTTATTAAATATTGCTCGAAGAGGAGCTGAAATTAGTTGTATATTATAATTTTATGCAGAGTACATTGAAAATAAACGTCTAGTATAAAGCATTGATATAAGTATCTAAGATTATAATGATTTTTAATATTTCCGACTATTACAAGCTTCTCCCAACAGAGCTCAAATTATTTAAGTGTTAAAGGGTATTTTTTCGTAGAAAGTAATTAAAAGCTTTTTAAATATCGTATTTTATTTTTATTTAAATTCTCTATAATTTATTATGAATTTGAAAACGACTTTAATAATTATGACTATCACCCTTAAATAATGTAAATATAATTTGTAATTACACCACAGAATATTCTTGTGAGCAACTTTATTAGCATAAGTAATTAACTGATTTGTTTGACCTTTTTATTTATTTTTAATATCTATTCAGTCATTTAAATTAATAAATTAAATAAATTAATAATTAATAAGCTATATTTAATGAGCCATATCACACAATATTTTCAGCTATAATTCTCATATTATTGAGCTGCATTGCAAAGTACTCTTAAAATTTTTATGCAACAATCACTCCTTTTTTTTTTCTTTTCAATATCTTATCCCATCACCATTTATTGCATGCATCATTTTTTACATAAAATTGACATATTTAAAAAAAAGCATAGATCATATTCGAAACACTAGATAATTCTTATGATTTTCAATGCATAATATGAAATTATTTAAGAATTATTTTGTCATAAGGCTTTATTCATTTTTTTTACCGATATAGAAATAATCTTTTTTTTTTTTTTTTTTTTTTTTGCTAAGGCGAATTATAAGATTAAATTTGACGATAAAAAACAAAATAATATGACCTTATTTAAAAAATATTACTTTGTTGTAAAGTAATCCCATTAACTTTTTAATAATTTTAACTACCACATTCTTCATCTGTCAAATTTTTTTGATGTTAACTTAAAGATAAAACGTTTTTAAAATTATTTTTGAAGGAAAAACTGAAAATTTGAATTTGATCATTAAAAAAAAATGTTAACATAATGTTAACACATCGATCAATAACTCCCGAGTCTAAAATTGAAAACAACATTTTTTTTGCAAAATTTTTTTTTATTCATCAACATAACACCTTTTGTTAATCACCTTTTAGGGTGATACAATCGTTCAACAACGCCCGTCCCCCAAAAATCTTTTCTTTTTATCACCGAAAGAATCTTTTTGTTGCGATAAATGTATATCAAACAACATACTGAATCATCGACTCATTTACTGTTTTGGGTAAAATGAAGCAATCAGCAGGCGCCGCTGGAAAAACAGCACTTTCTTCTTCGCTAAAAGGTATGTATACCTGGTCCGATCGACTTAAAATTTTGACATGTTTCAAGCAAAGGTTAGTACTCTAGAAAGACCTGGTTACTGGTTTACTACGAGCGCCATCTCTGGGTTAGTCTCGGGAGTTATTGATCGATGTGTTAATAACATATCAATGACCAAGCTATGTAAAGCAATGGTTTTTCAATAAAATATAATTTAGTTAAATAAGCATTTTAATACTTTGCCATTTAAATATTTCTGTGTTTAGTTATTTTTTTTCAAAACTGTCATTAAAAATTATTTTTGTCATTTTTTAAAGAAAATTCTGATTTATTCCTGAAATAAATATTTTACAAATAAGTATCAAAAAGGTTTACTCAATTCAAGGAAAACTTCTCAATTTTTTAAAAATTAATCTCTTTGTATGTCTTTAGAATTCCAATAGGATCGCACATTTAAAAGTGCATCAAAAGCTTCAAATGTGTTTATAGTGCTATATTTTAGAAACAGTCACATTATTTTCTTATCTGATCCAGAAATAAAAATACAAATAAATTTCTTTACTTGTATAATATCATTAAACTAACTCTGGGTACATTTCTACATCCTTACCTTAATACATGTTGTTATTCCACATTTAGTCTAGTCGAAGGCTAAGCCAAGTCCACTACACTAAAAATCCTCAGCTAATCATAAGCGATAGGAGGTGACGTATATAAAACTTCTCTTTCAAGCTCAAAACAATTCAAAGAATAATCGGGAGAGGCGTAGAAAAAATTATAAATAATGCAGATCGAAAAGGCTTTCTGTTCTTGTAAAAAGTAAGATTCCTAATACGTTCATTAGCAAATCTACAAATAATGTTTTGAATGCTTCTATCTCCCTAAAAGAAAAAAAAAGGAGATTGTCTGTTATACTATAAGCGAGTCGGAGGAATCTTCCATAATTTCTTGTTTGAAAGTTTTATTTTTGAATAAGTTCAAGAAAGATGAAGAAATATTTACTTAAAAGGCCCCATCCTTAGCCCGAATATCAGCAATTTCTTTTCCATATAGTCCTACTCGTATATGAGACGAGATTCGTTGGAATTCATGCTACCGCGAAAGGTGTGTGAGAATTTCCAGAACAGAAACAGTGGCTCTATCGTTGATATCAGTCCAGTTCATCAGGTGCCGAAGAGCACTGTCTGACATGATCCAAATATCAATGTATGGTTTCGGTATTAATAGTATTAAGTGTTTCATCAATAGCCATAAAACAAGCAAAAACATGAATTCTTAATCTTGGTTGAAAAGAGAAATTTATGGCCTTAATGAAAATGATCTTCAATATACCCCCTCCTCTCCCTACAACGCTCCATGCGAATTTTTGCATTATTCGAAACGCTGCTGGAAGTCTTCTTCAGTCAACTCCTTCAGAAAGCGTGCCGTTTCTCTTTCACAGCTTCACGGCTCAAATCTTGTTCTTTAAATGCAGATTTCACCTTAGGAAACAGATAGAAGTCTCATGGTGCAAGATTCGGTGAATAAGGTGGATGGTCTAACACTGGGAGCTGTACTTGGCTAAGAATCTCTTCACAAAAAAATATGGAATGAGCCAGCACATTGTCTTGGAGGGAAAGTTTACCGTAGGGATTCTGTGTCAATTCCTACAGTCTTACCAATCGCACAAATATTTAACCGATGGTCAGATCGAATCAGTTTACCGATTTCTTTGATAATGTCATTCGTTTTTGATATGAAAGAGCAACCTGGGCGTGAATTATCTTCAACGTCTTCTATACCACCTTGAAAATGCATAAACCACTCAAAAACCACGTGAACATGATAAACATTATTAGTCATGCACTTCTTTCAATAAATCATAAGTTTCAGTAGAGGTATCATAGGAAATTTCACAACAATCCGTTGCTCACTTATCATTTTTCCCAGTGAAACAAAAAAAACAAAAAACCCTATAATGCGAATGAAGACTACTCGTATACGTATCTTTTTTTACGGAAAAGAGAGGCACCGCATTCAAAACAGAAGTCTTAACGCTAAGCAGCTGTCCGTTACTGGCGTTTGGAGCATGCGTACTTCTACTATAGTAGTGTCAGTCTGGTTATTTAATAGCCATACCATATATATTTTTGGTTTATTTCTCCCACTTATTCACAAGCAAACAAACAAAATCCATGCCTAGTTTTGTACTTTTGCATATTTTGTGGTATATCTTTTTGATGCTTTTTTCCTGTTTCCATTCAGTTAGATTCTCATTCTTATTAGTGTGTTTCGTGATGTAATTTTCTTTCTTTTAAAAAATATATATTTATTTTTCTTTTATAATCTATAAAAAATTATATCTGTTATCTAAAAAAGTGGGTTTGCTGTGTCTTTTTTTTCAGCGTCAAATTAGCGATAAATTGTTTGATGTCGTACATAAAAAAAACGAAATTCACTGATTTCAACACAAAATTCACCGATACATCATTCACCGAATTCGAAAATAACTGACCAATAGATTGAAATGTTTTGACAATAGCAATGTCTCTACCCACTCAAAGGCAAGCAGTAACCTAGCAATAGTAGCAATCATTGCTTATTTTGATTGGTCTAAAGAAGAAGAAGAAAAAGGGAAAAAATACGTACTTTTCTTTCGTAGCAGCGTCAGTCCAGATATTTAATAGCCACACCTCGTAGTTTTCATTTTTGTCGCAGTCGGTATAAATTACCTTTATATATATATATATATATATATATATATATATATATATGACTCAACAGCCCAGGGAGGGCCTAAACCTTGTTTTGAAAATTCCCCCAATATTCCTTAGCTTACCAGTATCTCTCCCCAAACACCTCAAGTCCGATTCCACAGAATCAGGCCACCTTAGTTTAGTCTGCCTCTTTCTGAGCTAGTATAGGGCTACGCAACAAAAATTGTCATTGAATTTTTTTCATCCATTCAAACAATATGTGAAGATATATATATATATATATATATATATATATATAGTACTGTGTGGTTTTCATATATTGTTTATTATGTTTATTTATAACTTATATATGTTCAATAAATATATAATTTTTTTCATTTTGATTTTCAGTTTTTGTCAGAACTTGTGAAAAAACTTTAAAACGGGGTGAACCTCGTAACACTTTTTTCTTCCTTCTAGAATGTATGGACGCAATAGTGTTGTGTTGAATCACAAGTATAACAAATAGAAATAAAAGGAAATATTAAATGTTTACTTACAGCAAGGATGTTAAGCTTATATGTAGCCACGGGATAGTTTCCTCTCTGTATGCAGTTAGGAGGGTAGTCTACCTCTTAATTTATCTGCTACTTGTGATTTGCATCATAGTTCCTATGTTGCTCATTGGGATGATTTATAACTTTGGTATGCTAACAGCATTATTACATGCAATGTAGATTATTTTATCTTTTATGTGAGTGTGAATGTACAACAAAAGTACTCCAATTCTATTTGTTGCTTGGAAATACCGATGTTCGTAAGCTATTTTTTTTTTTTTTTTTTTTTTTTGCTTGTCTACCATCTGGTCTTGATAAATAGATTCAGAATAATCTAAAGTAGACTAGTAATTATTAAAATTAATTAAAAAAAATTATATATATATCAACCTACCTGCCACGGAATAACTGCACAAACTAATGAGCGTTAAGTGAATAAATTTATTTTTCTTGTTTTCTGAAAACGGAATGTTTAATACAACACACACCAAGCGAGTATGTGAAAGAGTAACAGTGCGGTAGGTATTATTTTATTACATTCCTAAAATATTCGCTGCTTTTGGTTGAGTAAAGTGTACGTTGAAAAACTATAACTAATCATCGATGCGACTAGCTGTAGTTTTTTAGAGAAGTTTGTGATTTGCTTAAAAAAATAAGTATAATTATAAATTTTAAAAATTAAGATACGATATTTTTAGAAATTTTTTTTAATGGATGTTATCAGTTTCATTTTTGTTTCATTTAGCTGCAAAGAAATCCATTGTGGGTTACACGGGGACCGTTGGTCGTGAATTCGATATGCTTGTCTTGCAGGTATTATTTTATTACCCGCTGCTTAAATATTTGCTGCTATTGGTGGGAGAAATAGTTAGCCAATATAACGCAACTAGTAACAGTTCAGTGGCGAATGTTGCGGTTTCTTCTCAATACCTATGTTTAATTGAAAAAACTTTAAAAATCGAGTTGCGAAATATTTAATAAAATTTCTATTCCGTGCCGTATATTGGTGGTTTGCATGCGGCCCGCTGGTGAAGAGTTTGACATGCTTATTGTACATCAATCATTTTGTCACCGCTGCCAAACATGTGTTAATTTTGGAGGAAGGAAATTTCGTGCTATAATACATTATTTTAACATTACTGGAGAGAAGCATAGTTCAAATATGTTGTAAGTAAACAATTTATGTATATTATTTCATATTTATTGTACTAGTGTCTAAACGCGTCGTTGGTACCCATACATTGTACATATACAAAACAAAACTAAAATGCCACCCCCTTTAAGTTAAAATATCTCTCAGTTTTTGAATCTGTTTTCAGATAAAAACCCATTTAGTATTCAGAAGGTAATATATAATATATTTTGCATGCATGAAAATATGAGTTGATTCAAATAGAAGCGAGTAGAGTATTAAAATATCTGTTGTCTCTCCTATTATGATTGTGATGACAGAATATCTATTGAAGAATTGAAGCGTTTCTATATAGAAAAACTTTTTGAATATTAATTCTGTTTTTTGACAAATGAAAAAACAATCTTTAAGGAATACAATATTTATTATTTGATGAATGTCTATGATTATCAAATTTCTGCATTGTCTGAGTTAAATTAACTACCCCTATACATTTTTTTTACAATCCCCTAATATTGTTTTCTTTTCAAGGTTTCCTGAATTATTTCCCTCTATTTATATTATATAAGCTTAATTTATAATTCAGATATTGGTTTTTCCGAATGTATGAATTACATAAAATTACTTTAAAAATTGTGATATTTAATGCAATATATAAGTTGCTTAAAAGCTAATGCAGTTAGATCTTTTTTTTTTTTTTTTTTTTTTTTTTTTTTTTTTTTTTGTAAATTTTAAAGGAATAAATAATATTCTTCTTAGTTATCAAAGTACTTACTCGCTACTCCGTGTTTTCTAGGCCAGACACTCCTTTTCTTATAGCTTCTGAATATAAAGTATCATAATTTCAGAAGTCCTAGTAAATAAGTCCACTTTTATATATATATATATATCTGCATTTTTTACATAAATTTTGAAATAAAAACTAACTTCTCCTTCTTTCGATATTTGTTGGTAACACTGAAAAATTTCAAATTCATAATAACTGCAACTGTTACTTCTGTTATTCAGAGTTGTTCGAGGTACAGATTTGAAATGAACGTCAATTTTTAGTGAGTTTTATGTACGATTTGAAAATCTAACTTTTGATTTGAAAATCTAAATTTTGGTTAAAACATAAAAATATTACATTGAAATCTTTGTGAAAACTATTGTGTTATCAAAAACATTAAATATTTTTTCCTTAATTACTGTAAAAAATTTTACTTTGGAAAAGTAATAATAATAGACTTATTTTAAAGTTATAAAAATATACATAATTTTATCGAGAATTATACCATTCATGTAAATGATATTAAAAAAAAAAAAAACAGGTAGGTTAGCTATCTTATAAAATATAAATAAAATATTATTGCATCTTAATGGTAGAACAATTTCAAAAGAAATAAACTAAAAATATACATGATGAATTTATTAAAGTATATACCTCCAATAAAATACGACTTTTACATGACTTTAAAAACAACACGCGGAGATCAAAATTTAGATTTAGAAAATTCAGATGAAGATGTTTGTTATGATGAATAAACATAAAAATCTTATGACAAAAAAATATTATTGTATTATTTTTACATAAATTTCTTATCTATTTCAGCTGCCAAAAGGTATAAATCTCAAAAGTCTTTAAGATACTGTCCTTTTCCCAATAAATACTTACGTTTTATTAACATGTCCTATATATATACTATTTTGCTGTACAGCCTATCATTATAAATGAACTTTCTATATTTTTCTGATCAAATTAATGAACTAAACAAATTTTTAAAGTTAATGTGTACCAAAAAACATCAATTTTCTCAATTTTTGTTTTCTGGACTTAACATTTCTGGGTTTATAAGCGTCTCATACGATTTTTGTAGATTTCATTAATAACTACGACGAATAAATGATAAAGTATTTTGCCCATCTCTTCATTTTAACCATCAATGATGGGTAAAATTGAAACAAAAAAGCGTTTTTTGTTTCAATTTTAACCATCATTAAAAATAATGCTTCGCAAACATAAGGCGTAGAAAATAGTTCTAATATTTTAAATGATCTTTATAGAGCCAGATATATTTCCACCTTTATCAAAAATTGAGAATAGTTTTGAATAGCAATCCTTGACAATCATAGATCTTGATTTCTTAACAATAATTGCGACATAACTTACTTCATTTTTCTGTAATACTCGATCAAGAAGATATTTTTCATACCAATAAGGTATCTATTAAGTTTACGATACTTCCTGTATAGTTAAAAAAATTATCAGTCGCATTTACTGAGAATAATTCCATGAAAAAAAAAATTTACATTATATTGATCTTTTGGCAATAATTTTTAATTGCTCCGTGAAACACTTGAAATGGCTCCTTGGAACACCATTGTTCCTCTAACTACGGTTTCGCAGACACGGCTTTAAAACAGCAATTCTCAAATTACTACGAGCGGTCTTCTGAAGTCATTTATGGTGTATGCGTGCATCATTGTAAATAAATGACACGAAAACTCATTATAAAATCTACTCGGCAATTAAATTTTCTAAAGGAATGTCGTATCTGGGTATAAACTAGACTTTTAATTTCAATTAAGGAAGGAAATAAACTTAAGTAATGACCAAGATATAATTTAATTTTTTTTTAAAGAACCATAGTCTTTGAGTGACGCCAATTTAAAATAAATTTACCAACCAGACAAAAAAAATATATTAAAGTTTTGATTACCTAATATCTAATTAATCAATACTCCAGGATATCTAAGGCGAACATTTAGATATAGCTCTGAAAAGACTTTCTTATCACTTTATGAAAAGCAGGTAGAAATATCAAATATGTTTGGTGAAAACAACAACTTGAATATTCAAAATTTATCTGACGTTAACTGGCAACATCATTCTTATAATACGATTCACTGGTTTTTAAATAATCACAGATACTATCTTTTGATAGAAAAATGATTGTGTATTCTTGTACATTATTAAAATGGGTTTCTTAACATTTCATGTTAAAAATTGTAAAAAATATTTATTTAAAATACAAAATATATATCGTATCACTTGGCATTGTGGATACAAATGAATAGGTAGCTATTTTTTATTAATAATTAAATAATTTACATAACGCTTTTAAAATCCTTATAATTTATAATTAATGAATACCATATACTACACATTTAAGAAAAAAGCATAAATAATTACATTCGAATTAGCGTTTTCTACATTCTCAAAATCTTTCTTATTCAAAATTTATAATACTAAATCTATTTGTTTGAGTAATTATACTTCAGTGTTTCGAACGATCCTATACTGATAGAATTAAAATTAAATTTGTTTTGAAAAATATGTTTGCTAATAATCTATTGAATCTACGGAACGGTGTTTATCAATGGTAGAATTTGCAATTTCGCAACAATGATGAAGCGGAGGACACATACACACATATTATATATATATATATATATATATATATATATATATATATATATATATATATATATATATATATATATATATATATATATATATATATATATATATATATATATAAGAAAATTATAAATTATAAATTCAAAAGGAAGTAAATTTAAAATAGACAAAAGCGAGAAATATTAAAATGATGTAGTAATTAAAAAATTTAGAAACTAAAAATTTGATAAATATATATATATATATATATATAATTTCAGAAGAAATAAATAAATAGCATTTACTAGTTTCTTCTTCGCATTTCGACAAATTATTTTTACTAAATTTTTCTAAAAGATATGAATGTATGAAAGGAGGGAGGCCTCATAAATAGTTTACGCCAAGTCAACAAAACCTTAGTTACACTTCTTATTTCCTTTGACAAATGACATACTATACTATATTGTTTAAAAGGACATTGCAATTAAACAACTTTAGCAGCACTTCGGTAGAGTACAAAGTAGACTTTTTTATCAATCCCTTCATACTCGAGTTTTTCAGTATAAAAGATGTTTTTGTAAATATATATATTTTTTCAATATCCGGTTGACCTGGAATTCCAATATCTCGAGCCGGGCTCTGGTCCCCATTAATTCGACATAATGTGGTTTTTATGTAATATACAATCATATCTCTTAAGTCGAACTTTACAGTTCCTGAAAAAAAAAATTATTTTCAGGTATTGTAATGTACAGAAATACGTATTGAAAATTTGTTATCATTTTTTTTACTAAAACCCATTATGTATTGCTTATGCTTTTTGGGTTAGAGAAGATTCAAAACATTTCACTACTAATGAAATTTATATTAAAAAATGTACAAATATGAATGTTATTTACAAATTTGATAATGTACTAAAATTGAATGTTTGTTCACAAGAAACAAAGCTGAATTTTTAGTTGTTATTAAAAAAGTGATTCCTAAAATATTTTTAAACGTAATCTGTAGCTGAAGCCACTTAAATGTTCAGAGAGGTAAAAAAATTCTACAAGGACGTTAGGAATGAATTTCAAACCCTGTGAGACAGTTTGAAATGCTTTCATTATTTATTTTTTAATGGCTTTTAATTAATTCATCTCCTTATTGATGTCATTACTTTAGGTTCATCTTGATCAATCTTCGATTTCATTTATTATGTCTGATCCATGAGTAAAAATTCTACGAATTCAATATCATCATTTTACTACAATAGGTAAACATAATTGTTTTATGCGAAATTTTTTACTTGATGTATAGAAATTCGATATATATATATATATATATATATATATATATCCATGTGAAGAGTTCTTTTTAATTGCTGAACTAACAAACTTTCCGGATTTCCCTGTTCTTTTCGGATTTAAAAGCAGTCGCTGGTTATTGGGCTCTCCTTTTCTCTCTTCTCTTTCTTTCCACTTTGAATATGAGACGCAATTCACTGCGCTTTTGTAATGTCTTGCTCTGATAATACAAAAGCGCAGTGAGTTTGTATTATCAGAAATGAGTTTGTATTTACTATTAACTTAAATTTAGAACAGTTTAATTTGTTGAAAGTTTTATTGATTTTAAGGGGACTTAGTACCTTTCGAAATCAAAAGTAGAACATTTTGACAAAAAAAATTTCGATTCATCATAAATCAACAATTTTTGCTCATTTCGGTATGAAACCTTACCAGTTTGTGTAATAAAGTGTATAGTTTAAAATATTGGGTCATGTTTTGCTATTAAATTAATATATTTTCTTATACAACATGAAATATGTGTACAAAAATTTGAAAAATAAATTGGCTTATTTTACATTACCCTCAAGATAACATTTGAAAGATGTACAGTACAGCCATAATTCTTATGCCAAATTAAAGCTAAATAATGACCTTATTCTGTAAACCTCAAATTTTAAATTTATCTTACATTAAAAACAATTGAAAAATTAAGAAAGTTATCAAATTTGTATTTTTCAACTTTTTTTCATGTATCATGCTATAAAATAAAATCTAATCATCCCATTAACAAAATTGAGGTTCACAGAATACAAATCTAGAAGTACAACAAATATGTAGAATTTTAAAGCTCTACATGAAAAACATTTTTTTTAATCCTGTGGGAAAGTGTAAAAATAAGAAACTGAGAAAAAGAGGTTTCTTTACATTGCATCACAAAGAACAAGCCACTTTAGACACTTACATTTTTTTGTTTCACAGGGCGTAATAATTGTCGGATTTTGACGTGGTTTGCTCTTAAAATGCTCCTAACATTCAACACTATTTTCTGAAAACAAATTTGAAAAATCGAATTTTTGAAGGTGCAAAGGTACTAAGTCCCCTTAATTTAATGAATATACCAAGAAACCAAAAGTGGTTTGTTGTTAGACTCCGATATGATTGCATCAACTTAGTTTGAAAAGAGTTGGTAAACTTTCTTTCAATAATGTGGCCTTGAATTTTAAAAATTTAACATTGATTTGTAGATGGGAAGATGTTGAAAATTATACAACACATAATACAAATGTCAGGCCGATAATGAAAGTTAATGCTTGAATATTACTCTTTGACTCAGATAATGTGATGGATATTTATTCATGTTTTCAGTATTTTGAACACTGTTGTCTGGAAGCAAACAAAGACAATGAGAAGAAAATAAGAAACATTTGTAAATATTTAAAGGGAATAGGTATATGTCAATATTTGCTTAGGAGTGTATAAATGGGAAGAAATATGTGAACTCTTTTGTGCAAAATTTTTCAGGTGTCACTATACCACTTTTAGTGATTTCATTAGGATAATTCAAATAATTATAAAAATGTATATGAATATTATAAAGTGAAAGTAAATATATGATGAGAACTAATATTTGAGACAAAATTCATTCTGGAACAATTAATGAGATCAAAATTTTATTAATTAATCGTCCTACTTCTTTCACTGTAGTATTTAATAAAATTGCAAATATGGAAAAGGGAAATTCCTGAAAACTACAGACAAAACGATGAAACCAGAAACCAGCATATGGAGAATATTGATGGCAATTATGGTGGATCCAAGACCTTTCTCCCACCAAGAAAGACTCACTATCAATATTATCAACTCAATCTTGCCAATTCCGTGAAAATCAAGTTATAATGTATACATATAATTGGGCTCGTATTTGTAGATTCAAGAATCCTTCAAGTACAAGAAGTGTCCAATCTTGAAGAAACTATGTCGAAAACTAACATATGACACACAAAAAAAATCTCAACACATAACTATTACTGGTATCAGGATGCCTAAATACTAGAAAACACGTAATTTACTCAACAACCGATTACGACATTTTTTCTAAATTATTAGAACGTGTTATCGATACAGGGTAGACGATATCGATACCTCTGAATTTAAATAACAACGTCGACTAAAGACAGAGTTCACAAATAAAAATCTCATCATACAACTAACTGAAGAAACAACTCTGTCAAATAAAATATGTCACTTAAACTTAAAGATAGGTGAAATGTCCAGGGCGTTTTGTGAAATTCATGGTCAAAAATTTAAGGGGTGATAGAAAACATTTAAACAAACAATTTTTAACCCATAATGTGTTGACGGATTTCAGGAGATATAGCGATGTACAGTGATCATAAAAAGGTCTTGCTGTCTGAATTCAATGGTAGAAATGGCGATGTGTAAGAAAACTCGCGCTTTGAGCTTTCCATTACAGCGCCATGAAGTAATTCATTGCTTGCTCTCCACCTATCAAATTGTGTGG